>CAKNWW010340464.1:0-11820 GCA_932074435.1 Andricus kollari | reverse complement strand
AAGGAAAGGATAGAGGAGGATATGATGTAGAATGAAAGAAGAAGAAAGTGGATGATAAAACAGAGAGCATGGAGTGAAAGAGTGAAAGAGAACACGGTATGGATAGGGAAAGACAGTATGTGGATAAATGGGTATGTGTGGATATGGGATGATGAGAAACAAAAACGGAGTGAAGTGTATAGGGAGGGTCTATGGGGACGAGGGAAAAAAGTGGAGAGTGGGGATAGACGGGAGGAGGTTACGGAAACAGTAGGGGGTGAAAGGAAAGGAGAAGGCGCAGCGACGGGGTTTCCACAAAAGTAGGAAGGGGGCGTAAAGACGAAATAGGGAAGAAAGGAAGAAGAAAGAAGTGAGAGTAGCGCTTTTGAACGTATCACGGCTAATGAATACAGATGAAGGATTCTGGCAAGAGGTGAAGAAATGGGATGTAGTAATTTTGAGTGAAACCTGGGTAGATAAGAAGGATTGGAGGAGGGTGAAGAGGAAGTTCCCCAATTGGTGGGAGAAAAGAGAACAGAAATGGGATTTGAGGCAACAGATGGAGTAATGACGAAAATGGTGAAGATAGGAAGAAGACAGGTGATGATAGTTTCCATTTACAGGAGAAGGGGTGAAGAAGAAGGTAGGAGTGTGATTATGAAATGGGTGGCGAAAAAGGATAATGAATTGGTGTTGATATGAGGTGATCTGAATGCTTGGACAGGGTAACAGGGAGGGAAATATGGGATGAACAGAGTGAGAATGTCAGGAGGAAATCGAAACACAAACAGGTGGACCAGGAGGTAAGGACTGTCTTGGAAATTCTGGGAGAAACAGGATGGTTCATTTGTAATGGGAACTCGGAAGGGGATGAGGAAGGCAAGATTACGTTTGCAGGACAAGGGGAAGCAGTAATAGACTACATTCTGGCCGAGGAAAGGATAAGGAGGTTTTTGGAAAGAATGGAAGTAGGGAACGAAATAGGGTCAAAAAATTTCCCGGTCATTGCAACGATGAAATACGCGAATTGGAGAAAAGAGGGGAGGAATCAGGAGGGAGCGACAGGGAAAAAAGCAAAGATGGGCAAATAGGGAGTTCACAAGCAAAGAGAATATACGAAAAGAATGGAAGAAGATAATGTTTTGATTGAAGATGGGGGAGGCGTGGATGAGATGCTGTGTAAGATGAGGGGATGGATAGAGAATATAATAAACAGAAAGGAGTATAATTGGCGAAAAAGAGAATACGAGAAATTACTTGATGTAAAACGACAGGAGGAGAAGGTAAGGTATATAGGGAAAGGAGTGGATGGAAAGGAATCACTGAAGAGATAAGTATGGATGAATGGACGTTATATTTCAAGAAATTGTTAGGAGGGTTGGATAGCAAGGTGAGGGGGGAAGGTAGAAGGATCAAGGAGGGAGGAATATATGGTAGGAATGAGGTGACCAGAGAAGAGGCGAATCAAGCAATTGAGAAGTTAAAAAGACACAAGGCGACAGGAGAGGATGAGATCGAGAATGAAGCGTTAAAATTTGCGGAAGAAGGGGTAGAGAAGAGATTTGGCCGAAGGAGTGGAGAACAGGTTTATTAGTTCCTTCATTAAATAAAGAAGGGGGTGGACAAGTGGAAGATTATAGAGGAATCACTCTCATGCCAGTAACATATAAAATTTACGCGGAGGTGCTTAGGAAGAGCTTAGAATAACAGGTAGAGCAGAAAGGAAGTAGTCCACACAATCAAAAAGGATTCTGGAAGGGGATGGGAATAGTGGATAACATTTTCGTTCTAAATTATCTAGTCAACAGGCACCTTGCACAGAAAAAAGGAAAAGTCGTCGCACTCTTCGCAGATTTTAAGTCAGCTTTCGACTCGGTGTATAGGAAAGTTTTGTGGAAGGATATTAAAGAAAGGGAAGTGGACGAAGAGCTGATTGAGAGGATAAAGCCCGCTAAGTCCATTTTTGTTTAGCATATTGTTAGCAGACCTAGACGTGAAATGGAAGAGAAAGGTAAAGGGGGTACAGTTCTAGAAAATAATAGTACATTATGCAACAAGGGGCAAAAGTAGAAGATTTTTCCCGCGGGCAGTATAATCACCCAAGGGAAAAATATACTTTTGCCTCGTGTTGCATATAGTATTTTATTCCACTCTCGAATGAAAGTCCACTTTTCGGTCCTGAAAAGCGGGGTCGAAACAACTTCGCATTCAAAAGAGATTTTTTGAAAATTAAAAAAAAATTTCGAAATTTTTTGAAATTTGTTGAAAAAAATTATTTTTGCCCCGCTAAATTTTACTTTTGCCCCGCTAATTTTACTTTTCCCTCGCAAATTTTACTTTTGCCCCGCTAATTTTACTTTTGCCCGCTAATTTTACTTTTGCCCCGCTAATTTTACTTTTGCCCCGTAAAACTAGTTTTAGGGAAAAATATGCTACTTTTGCCCCGCTTATCAGGGGCAAAAGGTGGGTTTTTCGGTCGGGCGTGGAATAAAATAATATACTCGTTAGCGTACGCGGACGGTGTGGTGATTCTGACAGAGAATGAAAGTGGAATGAACTTGATGATGAAAGGATTCGAAGAGTATGTGGGAGAGAAAGACCTGACAATTATTGTGATGAAGACAAAGATAGTATTTTTCTGGAAAAGAAAGAATGAAGTAAAGTATGAATGGAAGATAAATGGGTAAATGGTGGAAATGGTAGAGGAATTTTGTTGTTTAGGATTCTGGTTCGAAGCGGGTGGTGGAAATGATCTTCAGGTGAAAAAAAGGATGGAAAATGCGAGTGAGGTGAGGGGTCAAGTGTGGGGGATTGGAAAAAGAAGATTCAAAGAGGGCTGGAAGATGAGAGTATGGCTGTACAATTTACTGGTATGGTCAGTGATGTGTTATGGAGTGGAAATTTGGGGGTGAAAGGAGTACAAAAAGGTAGCAAACATGCAAGAGAGATTTTTGAGATGGGTAATGGGAGCGAGCTGGAACTGCTCAAGTTACATCTTCAGAGAAGAAACAGTGAGAGAGAAATTGGTGATAAGGCAGAGGAAAAGCGTCTGGAATTTCTAAGAGAAACTCAAGAGTGGTAAGGGTAGCAAAGGTGGGAGGAGGAGAGATGGCAAGTTAGAAGGGAATGGAGAATGTGTGACGAGAGTAGGGAGTGACAGGTAGTAGAGGGGGAAATGAGTAAGAAGCATGAAGAGAAGAGGTGGGAAACGATTATGGAGTCAAAACATAATAAATGGTATAGATTCGTTACCGAATATCTAGGCAAATTGAAAAAGGAGTGCAGGTGGTCCAGGTTGATACGTTTCAGAATAAAAGAAGGCATGACTGAGTGTAACTATTGGATGATTGAAGAAATGAAAATGCGTAGGGTATGCGGATATGAAAAGGAATCGTGGGAGCACGTGATGGAGAGATGTACAGGGAATAGGAAGGGGTAAAGAGTTTGGTAGATAAAGTTAGGTGGATACTGAGCGGTTGTGGACAAGGTGAAAAGTCAATGAAGAGCTTAGAAGAGAAAAGGGCAGAGAAAATGCATGAATGAGGAGAAAACCAAAATTGAAATATGTATAAAGAAAATTAGTGTTGCGTGACTTGGAAAAGCT
Organism: Andricus kollari; assembly: GCA_932074435.1. Taxonomy (NCBI): domain Eukaryota; kingdom Metazoa; phylum Arthropoda; class Insecta; order Hymenoptera; family Cynipidae; genus Andricus; species Andricus kollari. The sequence continues at coordinate 8,237 of CAKNWW010340464.1, read as the reverse complement.
TGAAGAGTAATGATAAGAGAAAATGGAAGCCATGGAAGGTCTCGCGTACTTACTAGATAATAGTTAATAGTTAGTAAGATAATATATGTAACAACTTGTAAATAATAAGAAGGCGCAGCGATTATAGGTTAAGATAAGCATAAGGCATAGTGGTTAAGTGAAATTGTAAAAGCTTTAAAGAGAACGGAGCCCTCAACCCCGTAAAAGGGAGAGTAATAAAATACATACATACTGAAAAGAAAGAAATTAAATTTTTGGAAAAACGACACGCACGATGAAGAAAAATAAATAGACAAAAGTTATTTGAACAAAAAGAGCTGAAAATTTGTTATAAGAATACATTAGAAATAAAAAATGAACTATTTGGAAAAACGATGCAAGTCACAATAACTTTTAATTTAACAAAATTTTTCGCCTAAATTGTATCTACACATTTTCTTAGAACCACTTTACGCTAGGATGCGTATTTTTGGTTTAAATCGTGAAAAATAACATTGAAAATAACCAAATTAAGTTTATGGAAAAACGGTACAAGTTACAATAAAATGTTTAATAAGAAATTTGTTTAAAGAATGCGCATTTCTTTAATTATAAAAAAAGACAATGAAAATACGTATGTTTCAATATCAATGCATATTATGAATTGTATTAGTATACATTTTTTTAAATGATACATTTTTTCAGGGTAGTTGAGAATAAAATTTAATGTAAAATAAGGAATAAATAATAAAGTAATAAATGTAATATAGATTTGACATAAGAGAGTTTAACTTTATATAGAAAAGTTCGCACTTTTGACAAAATCGAGTGCGAAGCACGAGATGTAATGAGAATGTATTTGTTAAAGCCGAAGGAGCTTTCACAAAAGAGAAATCACAATCACCAAATAACTGTTATCGGTGCTTTGATCTTTAGTTTTAAAAAGGTTGTGCACAAACGTGGGGAAGTACAAAGACCGAGCGCGTAGCGCGAGGTAAATATATTATCGAGCGCGAAGCGCGATTAGAATAATGGAAAATCCCTCAACATAGTGTCCTAGAAAACAAAATTCCTTATTTTTCTTATTTTTCAATTACTGCTTTCGAAAATAGTAAATTATATATGTTTATAAAAAAAGAAAATTTTATTTTTTATTGCACATCTACATGACAACAGCTTTAATTTGAACCATGCCCGAAGCAAACTGGACTACAAGGAATGCTGGAATTATGGGGGAACAGACAGATAGACTATAGAGATTTTTGAACATAAAGAGATTTTGATTGTACAAAATATATATAAGATAAATGAATAATTCGATTTTTTAACAATTATACTGTAAACAAAAAGTTTTTAACGCAGGGAGGAAAATGCAGATTTTGAAAATAATTTTCAACACAGAAAATTTTGAAGTGAATGTTTAGGCATCTAGGATTTTGTCCAGAAACTGAAAACTGGTAGTTTAGAAACCAGGATTTACCATGATTCATCCATTCGAAGCGCCTCTAAATACAGCATCATGCTTAATTTTAAACCAACTACCTTTTTTCTTTCTTTCTTTTTTATTCTACTTTAAATTAAAAACCAATGAATATAATAAAAACGGCGATTGGAAAAAATAAACTTTATGACTCAATTACCTAAAATTAAATAAAGAGGTCGCTAGGCGAGTTTGCCAGCCAACGCAGGGCCGAACCGAGGGCAGTCTTCGTCGGACATTTGAGTGAACACGTATACACCTTTACTTTCTTAAATAAAAATGACTAATGTCAACTCGGAAAATCAAAGTAAAGGAAAATGATAATTCGGAAAAACTAAAATTAGGATCTTTAGTAATTCAAAATATCAAAAAATAGGTCAAATTTAAATGCTTATTCAGAAAAAAATGTTAATCGGTCAAATTTCAATAGTATTTTTTAATTGAAGAACAAAGTGCTTGATATGTAAATTTGTTAAAACTAGAAGACTTAATATCCATGAGAATTTTGTTACTAATAATTATTAAATAATTCCACGCAAACATTCAAAAATAGCTTTCAGTAAAAAGGGCACTCCAAGCTCCTAATGTTCCTCTTTTATGAAACTCCACTCGAAGCTACACGTCAAACTCGTAATATTGGGTAATCCTTCGAACTGGCGGGAGAATCATGACCTAAGGTCCTAAAAGCATCTAAGGAACGGAAGGGTATTTCCGATACCAACACAAAGGTTACTGTTTGGGACTATCGACTGCAGGTTATAGACCTACAGGCGAACACCACCTTACGTGTGAGGACCAGGAAGAACGCCTCGCCGGAACAGGAGATCCTCTGGTACTTGATATGCGAGGAGCGACGGGTGGGCGGTGAAACAGCTCCTTGTGGCTTATGCTGGCAATTCCGCCTCCCGAAAGTAGAAATATGCTACCTTGCTCGAAAGCTTCTCCTTAACGGCCGAACTCCGCCGAAATTAAGCGGAAGGAAGGGCTGATATCACCCTTGGAATCTCCCGCAAGGCAGGACGTAGCTTTTGACAAAGAAGAAGAAGAAGAAGAAGAGCGCATGCTAATTTATTCACAAGAACGTATGCTTAGGAATGTAATCATAGTTAATATCTATTTTACAGAGAGAGTCCGTAGTACTACCAAACGTTTTCTTGACTACAAGAAATCCTCGCATTGCAAAAGTGTATTAGGCAAGGGCTTGAGCTTGAATAATAGATCTACAAAACAGTGGCACTAATGGGTAATTCTTCTCGGGCAGATCTTTTCAAGCCAAATATGAAGTACATAAAACAGTGGCATCGACGGGCAAGCCTTCCTTGGGGAGGTCACCGCCGGACATCTCCCTGAATGGAAATATAAAGTCCCGCACGCAGCGATATTAGTGATTCACATTACACCGTACGCTATTCGCAGGCTTAAACTACTTAACTGGGGCAGAGTGGGGAGATGCGTATCTGAGACGAAACCTTGGCGCGTGAGAGGGAGAGAGACTGGACTCTTGCTCTCTACTCCCTCGTATGCTCAGAGTTGGGCCTCAGCTCCGCTTATCCCCACTTAAGCAGTTTAAGCCTGCAACTAGCGTACGGTGTAAGTAGGCTCAATGGGCGAGCCTTCCCCGGGCATCTCTTCTCAGCTACGTACTAGATCCCCGACACATGCAACTGCACGGAAGGACAATATTTACCTATCATCTTTTCTCCAGCGATATATTAAGTTCCGTATACATTGGCATTGTGGAGAACAAACCTTCCCCGGGCATCACTTCCCCCGCCAAATATTAAGTCCCTGAAAAAGTGGCTTTGACGGGTAAGTGCTCCCCGTGGAATAGAAAGGAGACATGACGAGGGGGCAATCCGTGACCGAACTTCACTTCCCCCCTTCCCAGGTGACAACATCTTTTATTCGTTTGTCTGTATATGCACTGAATCAGTTCAGGTTATAATTAAATTTGAAAGTTTGGCGCGTTCCTACTTCAGAGAAACCGGCAAAGGAGCGTTATCAGAAATGGAGGGACACCTGGAAATGCGAAGAGTATAATCTTGATCACACGTTGTACCTCTTTTTCAGTGCTCCCCCTTTCTATTACACATTGTTAGTGGTGGGTTGATCCATTTTTTTATTGAACTTGAAAATGTCACTTTTTGCTATTTTCTTCGTCCTATTTATAATCAGTACCTGAACAAAAATCGAAGGTTGTTGCTTTGCAGGTCTTTTTCAGATTTTTAATTTCTTGGCATTTGTTTTGGGTTTTTTGAATAAATATCAAACATTTTGGGCTCATCCGATTGAAGTTTTATTTGGACCAAAAAGAAGATTTTCCATAAGTTTTTAAACGATTTTCTCTAAAATTAAAAGTAATTAAAGTAAACAATTATCGTTTAGGTGATAGAGTACTCGAGCAAGCACCATTTCGCTGGCCCAACCACCCACGCAAATTCAACTTTTTTTGGACGAAATATTTAGTGCAGAATTTGTTCGAAGTTGTACAACAAAAATTAGAATATGTGCAACACCGGATATACCTGATAAGTCAAAAAAACACTGGCCGGGACATCGAAATGTTATGCTGACCCCGCCATTATCGAAAATCAACTTCATATGGGCGTATTATTTTTGTCTTAATTTGTTCAAATTTGTGCAACCAACTTCAAACCCTAAAAACTACCCCCTATGCGCCAAACACCATGGCCGGGCCAGCGAAACTTTTAGCTGGCCCCGACATTATCCAAAATCAACTTTATATGGACGTATTATTTTCGTCTTAATTTTTTTAAATTTGTGTAACCAACTTCAACCCCTAAAAATTACTACCTGTAAGGCAAACATCATGCTGGGGCCAGCAAAACGTTTCGCTGACCCGGCATTATCCAAAATCAACTTTATATGGACGTATTATATTCGTCTTAATTTGTTCAAATTTGTGCAACCAATTCAACCCCTAAAAACTACCTCCTGTGCGGCAAACACCATGTCCGGGCCAGGGAAGCATTTCGCTGGCCCCGACCTTATCCAAAATCAACTTTATATGGGTGTATTATTGTCCTCTTAATTTGTTTAAATTTGTGCAACCAGCTTCAACCCCTAAAAACTACCCCCTATGCGGCAAACACCATGGACGGGCCAGCGAAACGGTTTGCTGGCCCCGACATTATCCAAAATCAACTTTATATGGGCGGATTATTTTCCTCTTAATTTGTTCAAATTTGTGCAACCAACTTCAACCCCTAAAAACTACACCCTGTAAGGCCAACATTACATGGTGGGCCAGCGAAACGTTTTGCTGGCCCCGACATTATCCAATGTCAACTTTATATGGGCCCGGCCATGGTGTTTGCCACATAGGGGATAGTTCTTATGGGTGGAAGCTGTTTGAACAAATTAAGACGAAAATAATAAGCCCATAGAAAGTTGATTTTGGATCATGTTGGGGCCAGCGAGACTTTTCGCTGGCCCAGCCAGTGCTTTTTGAATTATGAGGTATATCCGGTGTTGGACAAATTCTAATTTTGGTTGCAAAAATTTGAACAAATCGTGCACTAAATATTTGGCCCAAAAAAAGTTGAATTTGCATGAGTGGTGGGGCCAGCGAAATGGTTCTACTCGAGCAATAGTCAAAAGATCTGAGCTGGAAACCCATTGAAGTTGGCATTGTAGTCGAATTTTAAAATCTAAATGAAATAAGAAAAATATTCTAAAGCTGATTTGTCAATATCTTTTAGATCGATACAGGAGGAAACTCCTCGATAAATTATCAATTTCCGACAAAGAATGATAATTTTCAATATTTCCGTATCCTTAGGATTGATCAGCCTTCACGAACATTTTTGGGCGAAGGTTATTAGGTGTAAAAAATGTATTTATATTAGGTTGTTTAAAGCTAATGTAGCATTTAAAATTCATATAACAAGTTTATTACAAACAGTTGCTCGAGGTATCGATCCCAGGGCAAAGATGCCCGGGGAAGACTTGCCCGTCCATACCACAGCTTTGAGGACTTGATATTTTGTTGGGAAAAAGATACGCGAGGAAAACCTACCAAGAGAAGACTTGCCAGTCGATGTGACTGTTTCGGGGAATTAATATTTGTCTGCAAAAGAGATGCCTGAGGAAGGTGTTCACGGAAAAGAAGGAAAACAAAGAACATTGACAGTACTAAGAAGAATGACAAAAAATTATAGCCTACGAGAAAATAGAGTAGCTCATCTTACCACCTATGCCAGTCCCGTCCTACGCAACCATATTTTACAGGAAACAGGCTCAATTGCTTTCGCAATCAATTAAAAAATGTGCTGCTTTACTCTGTGAAATTATACTTGAATTTAAATAGCTTCAACAGTCACCTGTGAATCTCCAAAAGTATCATAGTGAAGAGTCATTATAGAGACATTTTTAGTCGATTCCACACAAAAAATTGAGTCTCTCCATTCAGAAGGTGTGTAATTGTGCAGTTACTTATAAAAATGTCTTAAAAAATTACCAAATGGCGTCTATTTTCAGCTAATCATTATTATCAATCTTTAATTAATCTCAGATTTTATACCAAAACTAGAGATTTCAAAGAGCCAATCATTGGGAATCGCCGCAAAATGACCTTTGCATAATCGCTTAAAAGATAGATAAGGAACAGATGTATATTTATGTCACGCATATTCGAAAAAAAATCAATTTGCTTGAAACATTATCGGGAAAGTCAAAACTTCATGGAAATCGAGAATCTAATTTTTTCTAGACAAACGAGATAAGATTTCTCGCCTAATTTTTTACATTCTCATAATAATGAAAAGGCATTGGTTTTGTGTAAAAATGGACTAGTCCGGATTTCATTAAATCTCCACGTTCCGATACCCCCTGAATAAAAAAACACAGAGTTTACGATGATATCTGTCTGTCATTGTCGTCGTCGTATGTGGAAAGGAGTGGAATATGCATGGTGGTATTCATGCATGAAAGGGGGGTAATAGGGCAATAGTATGGGTGAACGGAGTGTTGAGTAGGATGGAGATGAAGAGAAGGAAGGAGGAAGAGGATTGGAGAAGGAAAGATTGTAAATAGGAGAGGAAGTAGATATAAGTAATCTGTAAATATTGTAAATAGTAGATAAGTACTAAGTATTAGCTGCGGAAGCAGAGTTTGGCAATTCAAGGCAATACGAGAGAGTAGGGACATGCGAACGAGGCGTAGCGAGGAAGGCAAGGCGATAAGAGCGTGCGATCTGAGAGATAAGGTATGGATGGATGTTAGTTTTTAAGGGTTAGTTTTAAGGAAAATCCTGTAAAAATGGAAGTGTAAGAAAGTCAATTTTTTAAGGCCAACCGGCTGAAAAATAAACGTTTCTATTATTAAAAAGATGTTTGTTTTCTTTATACTTTATACACCACACTGTTTAATACATCGTTCAATTTAAGTGTTTTGTCAAATAAAACAGTTAAGTAGCGAGTTTATGTTCTAGAGGTAACTCCGGATTATCAAATTTTCGCAACACTAAAAACATTAGGTGCATGGATGATAATAGACTGAAATGATTTCACTATATTAGGCTAGATGAACTCCAACTATAAACATGCAATTTGATTTGTTGTCTCGAGTTTTTAATTATTAAAACTTACATAATAGTTGCATATATATGGGCACTTTGTTAGGGCTAAGATTAACTTCGCCCATGATTCGCGCTGGACACTGTGGACATTGGATGAAAAAATGTTCGAAATAACATTCCGGCTAATATTTTAACACGTTTTTTTTAGCGGAAGCTAAGTAAATTCCTAAGAGATCTTTGTGAGGCGATTTAAAAAAAAGTTGTACACTCATCCCTCGCTCAAGCGCCGGCCTCGGATCTGCTCAACACAGCGACGAGTGAATTTTTTTTTTTAATACTCAGGTCCGCATATATATTACAAACCCGGCACAGTATGGCACATTAGCGCACAGAGAGGTGCGATGTAAAGAACTTCTGATACGGCACTGACTTTTATCCGAACATCTAGGCCGTCAACCGAACGTCAATGGGGGAGACAGAAGCAGTCAATCGTCTATAACAATGTAATTGGTAATAACAAATTACTTATTATAAACTCTCAATTAGTATTTTGCGAATCTGCATTTATCAATCACATTAATGTCACTCAAACTGAATAATTTATGCATTGTTGATGCATCGGAAACGTAAACGTATATAATACGTGGGTACGCAGAAAATGCCAGGTACTAGCTGAACAACAATTTATTTCTAATTTTGAGGTGAAAGATTTTTTATTTATATAATATGAATAACAAATATCGTATAGTAGATCAAATGTGTTCCAGAGTTGGGAAGCCATCCATTGAAATTTCTAAAACATAGGTATATTTTACAGATTATAAAAAAAATAGTAATTTGCGATATTTCCATTGCCCAATCAAAAAAATGATCTATAAATATTTTACACACATTGAGAACAATATTCATGCAACCAAATATTATTCTTTGGCTCAACAAAAATGTTGCTGACTCAACGAAGAGTTTTATTGGTTCAAAAAAATATCACGTTGGTTTAACAGAACGTTTCGCTATGCAAACCAAAAATTTGGTAGAACAAAAAATAGAAAAAAAATTTGGTATGGAAATATCTATCACCCTCCATATTTAGTTTGAAGATTTGTTTTTTTTTGTTGATCACTGGGGTTAATAATAAAAATCCACAATTATTTTGCGACGTTTTGTCAGCTTGGTTTGCTGACCTCTTCAGGCAAAATTTTTATTAAATCACACCAAGATATAAACAATAGAAGAACAATT
>CAKNWW010340424.1:0-18542 GCA_932074435.1 Andricus kollari | reverse complement strand
CCCCCCCCCCCCCCCCCCCGAACTGTCTACGTGGTATATGGGTGGCCCCTTAGCGCACAATGTACTATTTAGAATGATGAAACATAATTTTTTGCTCAACAGATTTCTGGGAACTTCAAAAAACAAAAATGGATGATCTGTTCTACAAAATCCAGGTCTACCTTCAGAAAAAGGATCAAGAATGTGGCCGTTTGCAATTCCTCACCTCTCGGACCACTGAAGAAAGCATAAACCATATTGAGGATGTGTGTACGTCAATTTCAGGTTTTCTCGAAACCTTTAAAATCCCTACAAAAGGTCGAAATTTAAAAGACAACAAAGATTGTGTCCAGGTCTTCAAGTATCTTGTACTCAACACTGCCTTCAAATCCCAAACTTATTTACTTGAGGACATAAGCAATGGACATCTCGCGGACATGTGTCCACCTCTCTCTCCCTATTTATTCCTCGAAGTTATTCAATATATCAATTACGAAGAGATTCTGGCCGAATCTATCCTCTATGTTCCACTTGATCTCTGCGTTGAAATTTTAGAAATTTCGCGAAGGTGCTTTAAATATGTAGAGTTTGATCATGCTTTAAATACTCTCATAACTCTAATCTCAAACGCCTATAAAAAGTTCTTGATTATGAAAGAATTAGGGTCACAAACATTATCTTTCAAAGATTTCTCAGAAAGACTTGTGATTGCCATTCAAGAATTGATTCCCCTCATCTCCAACGAAAAAATAATTAGATTTGATGAAGTATCGGATTTGAAACAACATGAAAGATACGGAATCATACTAAAAAAAGTTCTCAAAATGGTTCGAGACTCATTGGAAAGCAGCAGCATTAATCTTTCTACAGAAAAGGAAAAACTCTACAAAATTACATTTGGTAATCAGTCTCCTGTTCCGGGCTGCGAAGAAGTTATGCAGCGTTATTTAGAGGAACTCAACCAAGAACTGATCAATCTTCTTTTGAGAAAAATCAAAGAGATAGATTGTAATATTTATCTTGGTTGGGCGGAACTCAATTACGATAACAGTTCCATGTCTCTCCAGCGATCCATTGGAATCGACTGTTTTTATTTCGCGGATGCTTTGAAGAATAAGAATCAATTACCGAAGTTCGAACACCTAATAGAGTGTTTGGAACAACTAGCTTCAAAACCAGATGCAGAAACTCCTCTATCTGAATTGAGTTTAGAGGCATTATGTAACAAATCTAAGGGACAATCAGAGTACATCAAAGAGTTGCTGAAGAGATATAAAGACTGGAACGAATCAATCTTTGATTGCATTGAGAAAAACGAGTCTCTCTTAGATAAGGATGATTGTTTATATCTTTTGGAATATCTTCTATTCATAATTCTGCAATTGGATATGGAAGCTTATATAAAGAGAGTTTATGCTTTTGTTACCAAAGTTCTTCTCAACCAGAGCATTACCGATTTATATTCGGTTACTATTGAGTACCTTTTAAATCACGATGGTTGCAAAATTTTTGAATTCCCCAAAACAAAAGAAAACTTTAAGAATTTCATCACCCACAATACTACATTTAAATCGTCAAATAACCTTCGCTTTGTCCTAATATCAGTGATTAAAAGTCCTAAAAAGATCCTAGCGATCATCTTGAAGATCGTGATTGGCCATCCAAACTACGAGCACGTGATGATCTCTCCTGGTGATGTTTTCCTTCTAGCTCCAATCTTGAAAATTCGCACTGAAAATGGAAGGACACTCCTAATGAATATTTTAGGAGACTGTATGCAAAATTCTGAATGGAATATTAAAAAGTTTGCCCACTTTATTCAAGTCGCGGAAGAGAACAATTACGGAACGGACGAAATTTTCAACGAACTTTTTATTCCTTACCTTGAATCTGAGTCTTTTAATGTATCTAACATAAATTCAGTTCTTAACTCTGTGCGCAAGATGCTGAACAAATGTACCGAAAATTTGAAAATTGAGAAAATGGTGATAGCCATTGTCAAGAGGATCTCGTATTTGAGAAAAGATACGAGCCTTCCGAAATACGTAAATGGAGAAATATTATGTTTGTTGTTCAGAGTTATTGAGTTCTTCATTCACGATCAGTCGAAGTGGTTTAATGCAGAGAGTAAAATATCTGTTATTAGTAGTATCAGCGTTTACTTCGAACCAATAGACAGACCGTATTTTGCTTCATTGTGGCATTTAACGAAGCAAGGAATTGATGTTAGGGATATAATGGAGGATTACGAAAGGCGATGTTTTATTGTGATGAACAAAGTGAAAGATCAAGGAGTTTCTGAAAGACTAAGAAGTCGTTTAGATGACTTCAGTTTTTTGAATGAAGATTTCTTGAGGCATCTGATTTTGAGGTCGACAGAATTAGAATACACTAAATACGGTACGGAAATTGTTTTACTTAACTGGGATATTTTTCAGTGGAAGAGTGAGATGGATGCTTTTGATAAATTTGTTCAAATTACTATAGAAGCATGTTTGCTTTGCTTAGAGTTCTCAGATGTTAGTTCTCCACAATCTTTTCCTTTTTTGATAAAGTGCTTGTCAAGGCTTTCTAAGTCGATTTTTAAGTTAAACGTAACACAGACTTACGAGAGCATTTATGATTCATTGACTCAAAGCATTAAGAGACTTGATCATAGTATTAAAAATTCGCAGTACTCGGATTTTTATCAAAAGTTTCTTACTTCTATAAACAACACATGTCGTAAGGACCCATTGGCTGACATTTTGCAACAATTGATTGCTGCGATACATAATTTTGGTTGCCAGTGTTTAGAACTTGCTACAGATAAGAAACAAAATTATAAGTATACATCGGAGGTGATTAAATTTAGAATTATACACGAGTTTATTTCAAATGCGATGAAAGTGTCTGCTGAAGAGGCTTATCTTTGCATTACAAAAATGGAGGAATTTTTGTTTTCTGGAGATTATGAAAATGAAAAAGAGCAGGAAGAGTGTATGGAAGAAGTTGTTCAGGCTTCGTAGATCTTAGTTACAATTCATTCTTTTTTCTACGAGTGCTAAAATCATTTTTTTTTAAATTGTTTATTTCGTTAATTTTCCCTCCACAATAGGTTGTACCGAAAAATCCAAATTTGCGAAACTCGCAAAAGCCTAGTAAAGGAAAGTAGTCTTTGGGGACGACAAATCAGGGTCAAACAATTATTTCAAAATCGGGTTATATTTCAGGGTGGCCGCCGTTCTTATTAGTGAAAAATAATATAAAATAAGAATTTAAATACAATAAGATGACGTAGGAATTTTTTGAAAATGAGCAAAAGAGTATATTGTGCGCCTTGGGAGGAAGAAGAGTGATTTTCACGTGAAATCACCTTTTTCGCACGGTGCACGCGATATTTCTTACAGCATATGTACTTAAAAGTGCGAGTTTGCTATACGCATTTGCATGCGGATACTCAATTCTTTTCCGTCATCGAATTTTTTCCTCGATCAAAAAAAACGAGTATGTCCGGCCCGCTTCATACACTTTAAACCCGTTTTTTTATTTATATGTTGGAGAAAAAAATTTTTTATTACACATACATGCAAAACATTCGTCTGCCCACTGATTACAGACATCGAAAGTGGCTGACTACGCACTGTGTGCGAAAGCGATGAGCATAAACCACAACATTGGTGTCCATAATGCTCTCACAGGTTATCAAATCATATTGCTCCACGGGTTTACTTTTAGTGCTATCTGGCGTCGTAAACGGTTACTATGTTATATCGTGTTGCGTCAGTCAGGTTATGTTCGATGTCTGTAAACGGTAGGCAATCTGAGGTTTTGCATTGTAATTAAAGAAAAATATTGTTAGATACACGAGGCCTCATGTGCGGGTTTTCACCTCGATGCGCATGGGTTAAATACACCGAGAATCAACACTAAGGCATTTGCGATAGTATAGTGTTGCAACCTGTTGGGAATATTTGGTATACTCTCAGTCTAGCTATGTCGTGTGTTGCCCCACCCCCAACATTTCCCAAAATGTTGTCATCTTTTCGTAACACACAATTTGATTTCCTTACTACTAATTTGTGGTTGAATATGAACCGATTTCAAAAATTTGGTCTGGCCACGATTTTTTACTCCTAAAGGCAACTTTTCCGTACTAGGCCGCTTCGTGTTTCGATAATTTAGGGTTTTTCGCCTATCTTACTGTATAAGTCCTCCTTACCGATTTTATAATTATTTTCACATTATATTTATCGTTTTTGAATTTTGGATTATAAAATATTACCTTATAACTTTTCGATAATTCGTATGACATTACATAAGATTATTTTTGCTTTCATTAAAGATTTCAGCTGTACTTTTTTTCAACTCCTTCATTAATAATCTTTGGTATTTGTTGATTAGTCTGTTAAAATGATCCTTTAAAAAAAAATTAGATGAATAAATTAATTCTAAAATCTAATGGAATGGGGTTGTTTCCAAAGTCAGATATCACTTTTCCAATGAATGGATCCTATAGTTTATAAAATTCTAATTTTAAAAACGCCCATAAAATATTTTTTACGTATTGTTTACTATTTTTAATTTAATGTTGAAATATGAATTTTCTATCACGATTTCGATTGGAGGGCCCATCTGACGTCAAAGGGGTCGGATTTTCCACCAATCACAGCTTATGTGTCAGAGATTCTCAAATATCTTTTTCTCTGCCGATGTTTTGTTTTGGTTATCTGCACGTCGAAAATAGAAGTCTCAAAATATTGTTTAAAAAGATGTCAAAGGAGGGTTTCGTAAAAGCCAATAGCAGAAATTGCCCGAAAATAGAGATATTTGTGGTAATTGTGATTTCGTAAGTGCAGAAATACGAGGAGTGAAAATGAAACGGTTAGGTGACATAACCTCTTTATCATAAGTTTCGTTAATTTCCATCAAAGCCACATCGTCACATTGATAATTATGAGAACCTCTGAGTCACGTGATACCCACGTGATACCAACTTGAATAAGTGTTTTCCCGCCTTCAGTTTTTAATAATTTTTTTCTGTTGAACAACTCAACAGAAAAAAATTTTAGAGCGCACATTGAGTTTAGATTAAAATTATGTATTAAAAAATTATTTTATCTAAAATTGTGAAACAACCCTATTCTGATCTGAGGAAATTTGTTGATATCATTAGAAATAAGGTTCGTGGTCTTCTTTTTTTTTACTTGCGATGTATGTTACTGTATAATTATGTGGTAAAACACAATATATATTATGTATTTTCAATGAAATAATCAATCTGCGTTTTCTTTGTTCTCCCTGTAGCTTTCATCTCCATGCGTATTATGTGCTAAGTTTCCGATTTATTCCGTGCTATTCCGAACAGAGTCCGAATGATTCCGCACTCATCAGAATATTATTTTCATTCCGTTAGAACCCAACGGATAACGATATGAAATTCGATACATGGCTTTTTTTAGCACATATCATTTTTTTTTCAAACTTGTTCTCGGGTTGAAAAGAACCCAGTTTGCCATCATAGCCACGGACTAAGTCAAGTGACTGATGAGATGAGGATGTAATTAGTTAATTTAATACGATGTTTGACATCATTTGCGATGATGTTGTAGATACAAAATTAGAAGCATGGTGTAGTTTGCAGTTGGTCTTTTACCGCTGTTATGCTTACACAGCGTCCGTGTGTGTTCGAGGTGACAACAGTCGCCTCTGGATGCTTTCATAGAGCTACCATGTATCACTCCATAGGTTTTGACTCGCTTGCTTCCTGATGGTCTAGGAAGGTTCTTAAAATGCGACAGGTGTTTCATAAAACCGCCTTCTGAGCTGTAGCCAGTACCCTACTGTCTCCTAAATGTTCAAGATGTTCAGTGCATCTTGCGTGCACGTTGCCTGTAGCCGAAATCACAATATTATTAACACAATATTATCAACAATATTATCCACTTCATGTTGATCTAACATTTTGGGATGCTCGCAATGGATGGCTTTCTGTCTCCATTGCGTTTATAAATCCTCTATGGTTGCTGCCCTGATATTCAAGGACTCCTCTGAGGACAAATTCAATGGCGTGTAGTCAAGATCAGCTTTACAGATGATGTTGTAAAGCGCTTCATCTCGCTTGCTGTTAAAATAGTCTCGCAACTGTATAACTCGTAACTTACAGAGTTTCTTGAGATCTCTTTAAACAAATAAAACCTAGCCTTTCTATGTCGTGGTAGAACTGCCTTTCAATCGCCGAATTACTGTGGTGCATTCGGTATTTCATCGTTTCTACGCGGACGGTTCTATTTAAATTTTCAAGGTCAGAATTAGACCATTTGATAAGCCCAAAGGGGTACGACAGGGATGGTATAGGTGTTGATTGCCTTGATTTTGTTTGCTGAATTAAGAGAAGACTTCAGAATCAATCTGACTCTTGTAGTGAAGGTAGACGTTAGGCTTTTCTTAACTATCGTATGCTGAAGACCTTCAGATTCCAGAATACCCAGGTATTTATATGACTCGCCCTCAGCCATTGCCTCGATGTTATTCTCGAAATCGTTCTCTAGCTCTGCGGTCCCTAATACTCCTCTGATTAAATGCACTGTTCTGCATTAATCTAGTCCGAATGCCATGTGGATGTCATTGGAAAACTGCTTTGTGACATCGATCACTTGCTGCAGTTTCTGATCCGAACTAGCGCATAGCTTCAGGTCATCCATGTAAAGAAGATGGGTCACCTGATGACCATCCTCGTTATCATGTATTCGGAACCCATGAAACATGCTATTTAGTGTTTTTCTCGGTGGGTTCAACGCTAAACAGAACCATACTACACTGAATGAGTCTCCTTGAAATATACCCGCCGTAATGCGTATTGCTCTAGTTATCCTTGGTTGTACATTATCAAAATACTTGATTCGTGTACCCCAGAGCATCATCGCAGGACTTATGAAGTCAATGATTCGTGGGGAAATTTTGTATATTTTTAAGACTTCAAGCAAATAGTCCTGTTGTACGGAAGGAAACGCTTGCTTGTAGTCAACGTATGCCATGTGCAAGATTCTTTTATGTTTACAAGCTTGCGTCATGGCAATAGCGTCTATAGTGACTAGATATTTACTGCCTCGCGATTTTTTACGACATCCTTTTTGTTCTTCTGTAAGAATGTCATTCGCGTCGCAGTGAAAATACACCTTATCTGCTATGGAAGACAGGCTACCGGTAAAAATTCAGATGGATTTTGAGCGTCTGGGTTTTTAGGCAACATATACGTAGTACCGTGTAGCAATAGGCCTGGCATCAGATCTGGGTGTTCGATGATCTTCTGAAAACACCTTGCCAACGCAGGATTCACACTAGTCAGGTACTTGTACCAGAAGTTGCGCACCACGTCCGGACCTGGAGCTTTCCAGTTATTTGCTCTTTTCAAAACCGCTGAAACATCTAACGCTGTGATGTTAGTCAGCTCCATTTCAGGGTTATTGCTAGCTCTTGCCTTCTCTAGTTGGAACCGCGCAGCGTCTAAATTGCTTCTGTTCGTTTACCCCCACACACACCCGGCCAATAGGGAGTCATGTCTTCCACACGATGTTTATATACGGAAAAAAGTTTGCCTGATATGTAGCTAAAAAAAACTGCGGGGATCTCTTCGTAATTACCGTAAATGCTAGAAAATCACCCTTCCAAAATCTGATCTGATCCTTTTTTCAAGATATCTTAGAAATAAGATTTTTATTCAAATTATTAAAAAATTTATATATATTTCAATAAGTACAGCATAAATTAGGAATGAATTTCGCTTATAAAAATGATTTATTCTTTTTTACATTAAAAAATATAATAATAAATACATATTAATATTATAATAATATATATTGTCAAACAGAAATTGTAATAAATTCGATATAATATGTTAAACAAAAATAAATAAACATAAATACATTTTGACCTGTCAACACAAAAATAAATAAAAGTCTTTTTAAATTCACAGACATTATCACAATTAGATCTACACTGCAAATATGAAGAGATGAGAACTCAACGGTGGCATTTTTCAGTCTTTGCGGATATGAAGAGTCAGTAATAAGATTGATTTTTTGTCTTTCCCAACATTTTAGAAACTCTCTATATAGTACCTGACGTCAAAGAAAGCTATCAAAATGTTAAACTTCTACTCAATTTAGTGAACATTAATAATATTTCTTTCAAATTTGTCTCTGATTTAAAAATATTACTGATCGTGAATAAATAAGAAACGGAAACGTCAATGTGTCCTTGTCCTTATTGCTTTATTGGTCTTCAAGATTTAAGGAAATTTGATAACGAAAATCATGTGTCCGAGTAAGTGGAAGTTTTACCTCTTAAAACATTTGGTGATTTGAGAAAAGATTATGACAAGTTTATTTCTCTTGGCAAAAATAAAAAGTTAGTTAGGAACTGCTGCACCTTGTCGGTCTAGAGAAAGCTCTTTTGTGGCCTTTTAAACTAAAGTTAGTCTCAAAGAATTATCATGGAGAGGTATTTGAAGATAATACATGCAGAAAATTGTTAAGAGAAGCTGAAAAACTCTTTGATCGAGAAATTTATGTAGATGTCAGTCCATTTTCCATCACACCCTATGTCACTGCATTTAAAATAATGGATAAAATTGTTCATTCATGTTATCCGATGAAGAAACTTGATCCAATTGCAGTCGGTGATGGATGTTTTTGGAATTTGGTATACTATTTCTATACATAATTCATGAGGTAACCTGATCGAGTTTTTCTAAATATTATTATTATTTTGATTTCGGATGATCCAGTGGTCAGTTAGAACCGTCACCGCAAAGTAACTTTTTTTCGAGGCACCTTCGGAGATTTGCTGCCAAAGGCCTATTTATCAATATTTTGCGGTGAAAATTAGTGAGAATATGGTTCAGACTTTCTATTATTATGTATCGATTAAAGAAATAAACCAACATTACCTGTATCGCTTGAAAAAATTCTTGAAAATGTTCCTTATTTGCCCAAATCAATTCTACTCCCCCCTTAAGTTCTCATCTCTTCATATTTGAAGTGTATATATAAATAGTGATGATTTCTGTGAATCTAAAAAGACTTATATTTTTTTGTGTTAACAAGTCATAATGTGTTTATGTTTATTTATTTTTGTTTAACATATTATACCGAAATTATCATTATTTCTATTTGTCAATATATATTATTATATTATTAATATTTATTTCTTGTGTTTGAGTAATGATCAGGTACTTAATTGCTAGTGGAGCGTATTGGGGTTCAAATAACCACAACCCAATTTCTAGTTGCAAAGGAAAGAGTTTATTCTATGACATAAAAAACCTCCACTCCATGAGTGGAGGAAAAAGCCGAAAATCAAATAGTGATCACAAAACTAAGTCAGAAATTACCTTATCCATACAGTGGTAAACACAAATAATCCAACCTGAGACTCGTTCAAAACATTGGGATGACAACCAGTCCGCCATACATTAATCCACTCAAATGGCAGATGCACATAATCCAAGCATGAGACTCGTTCTTATCACATATTAACACACACAATGGCAAACACACATAATCCAACATGAGACTCGTTCACACTAGCAAAATGGAACCTCTCACCACAAAGGGTCAACTTGAACTGAACTCTTTAAGAAAATAATAGTTATTAAAGTGAAAACAAATTCCTGATCCAATTACATATAAAGTCGTGGGAAAAGGTTCCATTCTACCTGCTCGGCGCTGACCTTCGAGCTACGCGCAGAGCTTACAGTTTTATTTCGGGTGCAGCCGCTTTTCTAAGAATGGATAAACTAAAGAGACAATAAACCAAGTCAAGCTCACCACAATTTCAGATGACGGTAAAAAGCAGCCAAACATCTTGTTATATTTTCTGATTTAAAAATGATAAAAAAAATTTTATAAACGAAATACATTCCTAATTTATGCTGTACTTATTGAAATATGTAAATCAATTTTTAAATAATTTAAATAAAAATCTTATTTCTAAGATATCTTGAAAAAAGGATCAGATCCGATTTTGGGAAGGTGATTTTCTAGCATCTAGAGTCATTACGAAGAGATCCCCGCAGTTTTTTTTAGCTACATATCAGGCAAACTTTTTTTCCGTATGTAAACACCTTGTCCAGTTGAGGGACTTTGGTGTCTTCCTGGTTATCTTTCTTTACACTCATTTCACGATAGCACCTTCTTTCATTTGCCTGATTGGTTCGATTTTGTTTCCTTCTTGCACTACTTTTCTTGTACCGACACAGTCTAGCAGAAAGAACTCAAGTCTCTGCCGTTGGGAGTCCATAATCTCATCCTACATTAATGTCTCGATGTACCGAGGCTGCATGATTTTAACAATTTATTAATGTGATAAGTTGTAGGCTCCGGAAGCTACGATCATGGTTCCTTAAAGCAACCAATTCCGACGCAACTGGAACGTTTACGTCATTCACTTATACTCCTTCTACCCTAGAAGGTGAGTAAGAGCTCGAAATTTACGCGAGAGAACAATGTTCAACACTGTTTTTGGAGTCAGGTCTCCAGCCGCGGATGACCTTACACGGCAGACGGGACAGTTGGAGATAAAGATTTCACCTCTGGATACTTTTTTAGAGCTACCAATCTTTGTAGAATGTTATGAGGAACAGTGTTGACGGACCAGATGAAATGATCCCAGAAGAACAGCCTTTTGCATCCGGTTCGCGATGGAATGAGCCTGTCGCTGTCAAGCCCGAATCTTGTTGAGTTGGCTAAGAAATGAAGCTTTCATACCTCCAAGACAGCCGATTATGAGAACTGCGAGATGGACTTCGTAGCCTTGGTACAGCCTGCTCAGTTCGAAAAGAAGTGTTTGATATTTCGCCCGTTTTCCTTCCTCCTTTACCGTGATATTACCATCGTCTGGTGCCGATAATTCAATCACCTAAATGATCTTGGTCTTCAGATCTTGAAGGACAATATCAGGCTTCGTAGCACTGATAAGTTGAGTGGTGGAAAATGAGAAATTCCAGTAGATTTTACACTGATCATTCTCCACAACGGACTCGAGTTCTCCCTGGGCGTATGGCAAGACGGGCAATAGATCAACACCATAGAAGTGCCTAAGATGGTAATTTAACACTTTTAGAGCCGCATTGTGTCTCTCTATGTATCCGTAATGTGCATACTTTGAGCATTCACTAAGAACATGTCCAATTGTTTCTGGCCCGTGCTTACACGCTCGGCAGTTAGTATCGTCTACAGGTATATTCATTATGCGCTCGCGGTAATCTAAGGTGTCTATAACGCCATCTTGACAGGCAAAAAGAAATCCCTCAGTCTCCGATCTCAATCCAGTAGACTTAAAAAACATATTGGACATACCTATCGAGAGCTCTTCTCTACGTATGATGCCGTAGAATTGACCATGAAGGGGCTTGTCAGCACGTTCTCTTAGTAGACAACACGACTTTTGAGCACCGAAGGTGTTAGTGATGCTAGGCCATGTGTAGTATCGCTGGAATCAAATGGGAGGCCAAGCTCCTCTGCGGCCCTATCTGTGGCACGGTATAGAAACGCCGCAACATTGACGACTTCATGTTGATGTACGAGTCGCATAAGAGAATCTGCACTATTTAGAACTGAGCAGGCTGTAGCCAGAATCGTTCTTCGATGAAGACACTCAAAGCTTAGCAAGCCTCTACCCCCTTTATCTCGAGGTAGGTATATTCGAGGTACGGAAGATCTAGGATGATTACCTTGATGGATTGTCATAATCTTGCGTGTGCTTCGGTCAAGCTGCTGCAACTCATCGACGTTTCATTTTACTGCGCCAAATGTGTAGAACAGTATAGGAACGGCCAGCACATTGGTCGCCTGTATCATATGCTTTCCAGATCATTCGGAAGCCGAAATTTTTCTGAGAATTTGGCGATACCTTTTTACAAGGGCCGTTTTTAACACACGCACATTTTGGGTTTCCGCCTGCGGTATTCCAATATGTGTATATGTTTCTCCATAACCAAGATGTTAAATGGTATTTCCGCCTATGAGTTGAACATCTTGATTGTCACGCGATGGTGTAGTTTCTAGTCGTCTTTGGTGTAGGTGGACGCAGGCACACTTGTCCAGACCAAGGCCCATGCCAATCGCTTCAGAGTGCCTATTCACCGCCTCCACAAGGATGATAAGATCCTCTTTCGAGGAAGCAAAGAGTTTAAGGTCGTCCATGTATAAAAGGTGGTTGACCTTATATTCTCTTCTGTTCGGCGGGCCACATAGGTATCCAGAGCTTTTGCCTCGGAGGACAATAGATAGAGGCAAAAGGGTGATGCAGAAATTATCGGACTTACAGAGTCTTCTTGGAAGACCCCCCTCTTATATGTAATATAGCTGGTATTTACTTGTCTTTTGTCAGATGTTATGACAAATCTTGTCCGCCACAAGAGCATAAGCTCTTTCATGCATCTCAGTATTTTTGGATGCACCTCCAGGAACTCAATTAGCTTAATAAGTAGCTCATGGTTCGTGTTATCGAATGCCTCACGGTATTCAATACAAGCCATGGACAGATTGCGTCGATACCTGATCGAGTCTTGGGTAACACACCTGTCTATTAACAGGTTCCCCTGCAACCTGCCAGCCCTCTCTTGCGTCCGCGTTGTTGAACTATTGCACTCGATACCGGCTCGATAGATGTTAATATCCTCTCTTTGAGGATACCAGTGAATAGCTTGTAGCTGGTGTTTAAGCAAGGTTCGATTTTGTTGCCTTCTTGTACTACTTTTCTTGTACCGACGCAGTCTAGCAGTCAGAACATCAAGTCTCTGCCGTTGGGTGTCTATAATCTCATCCAATATTGCTGGTGTTAATGTCCCGGTGTAACGAGGGTGGATGATTTTAGTAATATGGTGTATCATCTTTTTGTTTCTATTTCCATGGTGGATCTCGCTCCCTTCCTGGAGCAAAGACTGCATTTGTAGGCCTAGTTCTGCGGCCCAACGTTCTAACGGTTGCCACAGCTTCATAGTATACAAGAGTTTGCACCTCTAACACAGTTTGTATTGCGTTCAAATGCATAGGTAAGACCTTGCTGTTCAGGTGTTCTATTAGTGTACGCAAATAATTTGTGATGTTCATCTTGGGCAGATAATGCCTTTGTGTTGGTTCTACGTGTTTGAACTCTAGTAAAGCATGACCAAAATTCCTTTCAAGGTGCTGTAGTTTTTCTGGGATTTCGCTATTCAGATCATCGTTATTAATGTCCAGATGTAGTTCTAGTGGATCCGGTACTTGATGTTCATTATCCCTAGCATCTATTCCTTCAGCTTCAATCAGGTTTTCGTTGTCCAAATCTTCCAAGGGAAGTTCATCAATAGGAAGCTGTTGTTCCACTTCCATTTCGATGGCAGCTATTTCAACAGCCGAAAGCAATCTGTTTACAGATATTGAGCGTTTTTGATCTGCTAGATTCTGCTCTGTTATTCTTGTGGCTAATTCTGGGTACTTAAGTAAGGAGAGTCTATGGTGTTCTCTTCTGACACTTTGCCCACTTTTCTTTGCCAAAAAATAAAAGCGCATACATCTCTGTTCATATAGTATGTCCATTTCAATCGCCTTCTTGGTTGTTGAACCTCTGCTTCTGGCTCTGGTTGTATTAGGCTATCTACCTCCGGAGGATGTAGTGGTGCTGGATCATCACCAGGTTGAGGAAGAACATCAATTACCGCTGCTTGTTCGTCTTGCGCGACTTCCTCTTACTGATGTTCATTGCCGTCGTTTTTCAAAGTCAAATCAACCTGTTGTTTAATCTCCATTGCTCGATCTTCTGAGATGTGTAGATTAGTCCTGATGTCCTGTACCTTAGCCATAAGATCTCTTAGTGCGATTTCCTCTATTTGAGGATACTTTGCAGCAAATTTGGTTCTAAAATTATATCCTTTTTCGTGTGGGGGCTCAAACTTCGCACTTTCATAATAGAGACGCACCAATTCCTCATTCATTGTGGTATCCCACTTGATGCTCTCCCACGGTATTTGTGTTAAAGTGGTTGGCTATAAATAGCTAACGCTAACCAAAGCATCCTCAGCAGGCACAGTTTATGTTTTACCGCTTACCGTATGTCGCAGATGTTCTTGCTGGCCAGCTGTTTGATTGGTGAGATCTGCCTGACCATCTCGCAGCTCACCATCACCATCGTCCCACATGCTTTGGCCCCCAGCGGTGGCTTCAGGGGCGCCCCGACGATCCTCGGGAAGCGACAAGCGTTTCAAAATTTTCAAAAGACTCCATTAAAATGTATGGGTTTTGGTGATCCTCTTAGTCACTTTCCTCTTCGTTCTCTGTCTGTCTGGCATGGGAAACCCTGTTAGTAGCAATGCTACAGCCAATATAGCCGTCAAATTCATGAGGGGAAAGCTCAAGCCCTACCGCGACGACAACGGGAGAACAGCTTCGGTAGGGGTTTATTATTATTATTATTATTATTATTGTCTTGTGAAGTTAGGCCATTCAAGTCCATAGCACTGCGGTTAAAACCTATTGTACTATGGCTTTTTGTTTTAAAACCCCGGTGAAACAGAGGTATATACATGAGTCACCCTCGCTGCTGAAGTATTATTGAAATCCTTTAGCATGAGTATATATACCGCCAGACGACTCCACTTCACTGGGTATGGGTCTGTGAACATTTGTCTAATACTTAAGTGGGCTTGGAATCACTATGAATTTAATCACAACCAGTGATAACCCGCGGCTGCATCCGACTTTATTAGAAGTACTCGCATTTGCCTGGAAGCTTCGCCATCGAATGCATACAATCATCCTGGACCTCAAACCTCCCGCTCGACATTACTTAAAACGCAGTGAATACACAGCACGGTCTCACGACTGTGAGATAAGTGATTGCAGTCCCTGAGGACACGGAGCGACCCAAGGACAACCGCCTTCTGCGTTCTCCCCGCAAGTGACTTAGCATTTCGTTGAACAAAACGACCAGCTTAACAGAATATTCTGGCTATAACCGTCGCAACTCCCTTATAAGGTTTTTATACCTCTCTTCCTTTGCATGCACCTTGGCTGTGATGTTCTTGTCGGCTGGTTTCGAAAATTCGATAACAAACATGGTTGGTGTCTCGAAGGTCAAGGGCACTTCTCACTCTTGACCATTGATAGCTCTGCAGCTATCACACATTCACATTTCTGTGGAAGACTCCTCCTTCGCTGCTTTGTACAGAGACGCACTTTTTCCCACTTGTTCGTGTTTGCTGGCAATGCTAAGAAGAGGGTCTTGTCTATTTGCGACTATATGTGCTGTGCATATCCTTTCGTGACCCGATTTCGATGGATCTGTGCTCGTCCTTTTCCCATGGAACCACTCCAAATGAAAAGAGTACCTTTATAGATGTTACGCTCTGCATGTCTAGCACTGATCTTGAGTTCATCCATGTAAAATACATAAGTGACCTTTTGCTTGCAAATCCGCGTTTGCCGCAGAAATACCCTTGGGAATGGCGAAGTGCTAGAGATAGTGGCAATAATGTGAATCAAAAGAGGAGAGGGCTCATGGTGGCGCCCTAAAAGGCACCTCACTGAAAGATGACATTGTTAGTTGTCACTGAAAGCTTTCCGGTAGTCAGTCCAGGCCATCGACAGTCAATAGCTGTGAAGATCTTACACAGCGTGTTCTGTAATTCTTAGGGTCAGACAAATCGCCCATCTTCGGCAGGAACACTGTGCGTCCTACCACCAACCACTCCGGAATAGGCTCTTCTGACTTTAAATATGAGGTGAAACTGCGGACCAGATGCTGGTGGGTTGAAGGAAACTTCTTTCACCAGAAGGTCTTGATACCATCCGGTCCATCCGAAGGTCAGTTCTTTATGCCTGGAGCATCTCGAAAGTGTCGAGATAGGTCAGAGGAAAACTGTTCATTTTCTCCGACCCGCCTTTCCAGGGTTAAGAACGTATAATACTCTAGGTATTATATGCGGTTTTATACGCGTATATTACAACGTACAATACGTCCCTAGTTTTCTACGCGAGGTAACGTATTATACAGGGTGACCCATTTTCTGAACTACCCCATCGACATAAAAAAACGGTTCATACAAAAATTGACCAGGACATAGGGGGCCATTTAACTGTACCATTGATTTTGACCTTGAGGTCAAATTTCAAGGTTATTTCAAGGTCAAGGCTATTTTTTGAAGTGATTCCCCCTATTTTTGACTCTACATTTTAATAGAGCGAAAAATTTTACGTAAAAAATGTACTATAGACATCTTGTTTTTTGTGACCTTGTAGAGGTCAAAAATCAAGGTCAAATGTCCAAAAAACAATCAGATGCAACTTATCTTGTACTTGTTAAAGGCACCTTCAACGTTGAGATTGCTGAGAAAATCAGCAAATTAAAAAAAAAGCTTCCAAGCGCTTTTTAAATAATTGACCTTAAGATGACCTTCTACAGGTAAAAATGAAAGATTTTAAAATACCAATTTTCACGTACAATTTCCCGTTCTTTACGAGTCCGTAGTCAAAAATAGGGGTTTACATTTTAAAAAATCATGTTGACATTTAAATAACCTTGAAAATTGATCTGAAGGTCGAGAGTGGTCAAGGTGGTTCACACATGTACATTTTATCGTCCTATTTAAAGCATCTTAAACGTTAGCTTTACCCACAAAACAACGATAATTCAGAAAAAGGGCATCTGATCGTTTTTTGAACATTTGACCATGATTTTTGACCTCTCCAAGGACACAAAAACAAGATTTGCATGGTACATTTTTGACGTAAAATTTTCCTCTCTATTCAGATCTGCAGACAAAAATAGGAGTTTACATTTTAAAATATCGTGTTGACCTTGAAATCACCTTGAAAATTGACCTCAACGTCAACATAAATGGTACAGTCAAATGGACCTTTATGTCCTGATCAACTTTTGTATGAACCGTTTTTTATGTAGATGGGGCAGTTTAGAAGATATTTTGATTTATAGATTAAAATGGGTCACCCTGTACGTGAGAATCAAAACATGCATATAACTATTCACCATCAAAAATACATTTTATATGAATAATTAAGAATCAATTTGGTACCTGTGACATTCTAGTCCATTAATATTGATATTTTGTAACTTTTTGTAGTAACCCACACATTTTGCGAGAGTTTTCTGTCCTTTTAGTTCTCGAAATTCAAATCCTGCGATGGGGTTAGACTATATTACGTAGTTTACCCCATTACAGACATAATTATTTATTTGTTTTTCTTTATTCACTATTGTAAATGGTATAATTCATAAAAACAAAGAAACCAATCAACTTAAAAAGTGAGGGTAAGTGCACGTAAAGTTTAGCATGTCCGCCATCTTGGAACGTAACTTACTGGGTTTTCTACGGTTTTCGACGTATATTAAGTAGTAAACGTATTATACGTCAAAAACTCCAGAGTTACGTTAACTGATCAACCCTGCGCCTTTCCCTCCGTTGTGGATTTTTCCTAGCTTCGGATAATACCCGAATTTTGTCAACACATTCTCACATTCTTTTTATAAACTATCTGTCGCCAAATTGTTCTGTCCTAGCATACCACACTAGCTTCCTTCACGTCCATGCATTTTTTTCATGCAAGTTCTCGTGTTTTTATGGCTTCTTATGTCTCTTCGGATTAATGTCTCATTCACAGACTCTATCCATTCTTTCGGCGGTCTACCTCTGGGCATTCTGCCATTTACTTTACCTTTATACACCTGTTTGGTCAGTCGTTCATCTTTCATTCTTTCAAGATGTCCGAACCACCTTAACTGATTTCTTTCCCATATATCAACTAGTGTCTCCCCTGTACCACATTCTTTGAGGATTATCTCGTTTCGGACTTTGTCCATCAGTGCTTTTCCGCATATTGCTCGCAGAGGTTTCATGCCCATCGCGTTAATTTTACTCTTGTCCTTTTCTTGACATGTACATGTCTCGATTTGTTTTTATTTTTGAGAATGGACCCTGCTCTACCGATAAGCTTTTTACCCTCATTAATGCGCCTATCTAGCTCCCCATCTATTTTCCCGTCGCTTGTAAATAGGCTGCCCACATATACGTATTTGTCAACTTGCTCTAAACTCTCATCATTCAGGACAATGTTGCACACTGTTTTCTCACCTTTTCCTTCAAACACCATTACCTTTGTTCTATTTACGCTAATTTTGAGGCCCATGTTCTTCATGCTTGTATTAAGTTTGTTCAACATTCTTTGCAAGTTTTCGATTGACTCTGCCATAACAATCTTGTCATCTGCGAAAGCCAAACCACGCACCTTCACCGTTTCGACATCTACACCTTCTTCGCCGAAGAGGGCCATTCTTAGACACTTGTCCATTAAAATGATAAATAGCCATGAGGACATAACGCATCCTTGTCTAACACCCTGCATAATATCGAACCAGTCACTCAGTTTTCCATTAACCCTTACACTCGCTTTACTGCCTGCATATATTGTTTGTATTGCTTGTAGGAGCCATCCATGGACTGCGTACTTTTTAAGGAGTTCCCAAAGTTTATTTCTATTAACCTTGTCAAATGTTTTTTCTAGGTCAACAAATGCACAGAAAACTTT
>CAKNWW010340366.1:16584-31436 GCA_932074435.1 Andricus kollari | reverse complement strand
AAGAAAAAAACATGGTAGAGGAAGCTGACTTGGTCGGGGCGCTATCCGGATTTTCACTCCAATCATCATATGTTTGTTTTTTGATTCGCAAGTATGAATGTTAAAGACGGCATCTTTACCCAAATATGTTCTAGTGCAAAAATTTGCTATGTCTTTTTTATGCTATTGTTTACAAGTTTTTTTTAACATAGCTAAATTATCCTCATGGAGTCTTTGATTAGCTAACTTTACGGCTCTATCTACCAAACAGTAAATTGTACCTATCTTAGCAGAGATCGGATGATGGGAGTGAAAATTCGAATAGAGTCCGTACTAAGTCAGCTTCCTCTAAATATTTTTTTCTTCTTAATTACACGTCCGTATTCTCCCATAATAGAAAAATCCAGAAAATTTATATTATTACCGCCTATCGATCTTTCTACAGTGAATTTGAGATCAGGGCCGGCCCTACTAAATCTGTCCAATACGTCATTTACTTTATTTTCAGGTACACAGGTGAGAATATCATCTATGTAACTGAAGAAGAAAGTTACGTCATAGAGTTTATCCATTAGGATCTCGCCCTTTATATCTTCAAAAACCAAATTCGCTATCGTCGCAGATACAGGTGGCCCCATTAGTACTCTAAATTTTTGCTAATAAATTTTTGTCGGTAATTACGATACCTTTCTTCTTTAGGTATACTTATGACATTCTCAACTGAAGATCCAGGAGATGAGGAATTAGAACGATACAGTAAATTTAATCCAGAAAAATCGATAGGCAGTTACAATATAAATTTTCTCGATGTTCTGATTATGGTAGAAGTCGGACATGTAATTACAAATTGGTGGAGGAAGCCGGCTTGGTCTGGGCGCTATTAATAATCTAACTCCCATCAACTGATCTTTCTTAATATCTATGTTAAGATAATAAATAAAACTAATGTTTAAATACTCGGAGCAATCACTCGTTTTCAATACAGGCAATAAAACTAACAAGCTATAGAAATATATTTTAAAAAAACATAAAAAGATCATCAAACACACTAAATTTCGATCAATGTGGATGGGTTCATATAGGTCAAACTGAAAGAGAACTTATGGTAAGAATTAAAGAGCATAAAAACGACGTAAAAAATGTTTGCGACAGAACAGCTTTAGGTAAACATGCCGTTACTAACTTTCAACTTCGATAATCTTATTATTCTCACTACCGAGAGGAATAGAACTAAAAGAGAGATTCACACACAATAAAGATTTTTAAACAATTTCGGTGTATGTAAACTATCAATAGTGATATTCAGAATTAGTTTTTTTTTTTTAAGAAGGAAGTGACACTATTGTGGTCACTTGTTCAACCATACCACATGACTGCAGCGACCTGTGTCCTCCAAAATACTTTTACCTCAGTACAAAACCTCAAAACTACGCGACCACGCGGTCATACGCGTAGGTCCTCGATTTACTTTATCGAACAATATGTACAACTTTACTTTTGATGAATGGATTTGGCTAGTTTTTAGTTTTAGTTTTTTTAGTTTTTATGTGGGGGGGGGGGGGGGGGCGTGAGATCCCCCTTCTGGCGCTCAAGCTATAAATCCTATTGTGCCACACCCGTGTTTATTCTCGAAGCAGTACTACGGATCCGACCGCCTTCACCGAGTATTTTAGATCTCGGTGGATTTCGTGGTTTTCAACGTACTGTGAATATACCTCTCAGGTGCCATGTGTACCACATCGCACAGTAAATGACGTCCTACTTTGCAAGGCAAAATGATCCTCACACATTCTGGCATTCGGTAGCCTCCCTAGCAGGCCGCAGAGAGAGAATACGGTCAGGCTAGGGTGGATGGAGGAATCCCTCTGAGGTCATCAGTTAGATGCACAGATACAAAGCACTGTATCTAATAAATTGTTAGAGATAGGAATACATGGGCAACATTTATTTCTTATTCCCTTTATAAATTGTAGTTTTGCATTTCGATCTCGTGAAAATGCCACACACAATTGTCTATGCCCGAACTAATCCGAATCAATCAAAAACAATCCGGAAAAAGTTTTCAATCCTCCTTCAGCCTTTTCCAATCCGTGCATAAACTCCAAATTGAATCCGAGTGGAACCGAGGCACACTTGTCAATGCTTCTCAATTAGTGCATCAGCACCAACTTCAATCCGAACCCACCTTTCAATCTGTTTCTTCAATCCACATGAAGCCGAGGGTCATCTTGACACTTTTCAATCCAAGAAATGCACATGAATATTCCCCAAACTCTATTTTCCCTAATATTTACTTCATCTAAAATCATTTGATTGAATAGCACTTTGCTATAATTTTTATTCGACCTTATTGCCAATTTACGTATTTTTTATTTTTCCGAATTACCGTATGTCATCATTAATTGCCCATATCATCAAATCAGTATGTAATATTAATTTCATTCTTCCTAAAACGACGTCCCTCATTCCGATTTGCTGATACGAACTTCGCGGCATTATTTAGATAATCATATTGCCGGACGCCATTTTAGAAAGAATGAAATTTATGTTACATACAGTTTCGATGACATGTGGATTATGACAGATGGTATTTCAAATAAATGAATTTCGGGTTGTATACTCATTTGGAAGAATGAAAATGATGTCAAATGGTAATTCGAAAATATAAAAATTATGCCCAGATAACAATCGTGCAACGCACGCTTCAAGCATACGTGCGAGTCGCACTATGCGACCCATATCGCACGCAAATGGCAAGCACATTCCGCGATAAAGTGATGGGTAAATGCATGCGTGCACAATGAGGCTCATTCAGCCATCACTTATATTTCGTCGTAGTCCTAGCTAAATAAATATAAACAATATACCAATAATATTTTTTGCTGAGCAAATTCGATTTAGTTGAATCGAATTAATATCTTGTTTCAAATGATTGATGTATTTATCTTATTCCAAATGATATTTGTACCTGTATTGTACATGCGCAGAGTTGTCAAACTTCATGGTTCACCGAACATCAATGTGTCATGTTGTAGTGTACGCTAGTGCTTTTCCAGTTGTTATAAAATTTCAACGAACTCGATCATTGCGATATTATTCTTCGTATATTTGAGCCTTAATTAATGTTTGCGTGCCACGAATTGTGTTAAAGAAACTGTTAAGTAAAGAAAAATATAAATACATATTTTCTTTTAAATAGCAGAAAATTAAAAGTTAGGTTAAAAAATCTCACTTTTTCCACGTGTATATATGAAAAAACATAAAAAATCATAAAATCATTTGCAGTTTTAGGATGCCCTTGTAGAAAAAAAGGATAGACTATCTTGACTATCTTGACGTCTACTGATAAATATGGAGAAAGTTTGGAAGGTCACAAAGACAAAAATCTGTCAGAGGTAAATTATCTGGAATCTTCAAGAATTGTAAATTGCAGTCTCCACAAATCGGTATTAAAAGAATTACAGTGAGTATAATAAAATCCGAAACCCTAACAATTGTTACATAAGTACTTTCCTTGTCGACTTTTGCACAACATTTCTACACGTTGTTTTCTTTATTTTCGGATTTAAAAAATATTGTATTTGTATTTTAATCAAATTTATGTTCTTATTTATTTCTAAAATTTCTTATTATTGTAAAATTCATTCTGATTTTCAGTATTTTATGCTGGTCGTAGAGCAGGGCTCACCAAAAGGCAGTCGGCGACTGCAAATACTGACAGTGGCAGACGCGAGACTAGGTCAAATAGGCCCGAGAACAGGCCCTCATAAATCTTGTCGTTCGACTGGTCCCTGATCCTTCACGGTAAATTACAGTTTGAAATGAAAAAAATGAAATGTATTGTGAATACAAGTAGAAAAAAATCAGAACCTTCGGTGTGAACAATGAGCTGCAACGAGCCGTGACCATACCGACTGTAACCCTTTCCAGGATTCCTGGAAATCGAAGAAAAAAATGAGAAAAAATTGGTAGCAGTCGTGCACTTGTCGTGGCAGTCAGCACCTGCTGAAAGTGGTGATCCCTGTCGTAGAGGGGATGCGCTTCATCGACACGCGTGCGACTAGCACGACGTGCGACGCATATGTCACGCATATGCGGACCCGATTTATTTGCACTCGTGCCTGCACAGTAGGGTGTCCTAAAAAAACGCAATGTTCTTTTTTTTTATGACGCACCCCCTTAACTTATTCTGTTTGGTGAAAAAATAAATGCATATTTTTCTTTTCATTTTAAAATAATTTTAAACCGTGGTCCTGGGGCCTTAAAGTGTCTCAAAATGATCAAAATGATTAATTATTGTTAATTTTCGTAAATATAATTATATCTTGCCAGGGAATGCAACTGATGGTACCATACGCTCAGAAAAAAACGTTACCCAATTAGACCAAAAATACTACCCCTCGGTTTCAAAAACTACCCTTTATAGGTGTTAAAATATTATATCTTGAATTTTAAAGAATTTATGCGTTATTCATTGGATTTCTTGGTACGTAAATGACTTACCAAGATACAGGAAAACGACAAATTATTTTTTCAAAGAAAATTACCCTTATAATAAAAAGAGGATCCTTTTTAACTTCAATAACATGCTGAACTGGCGAAATTAAATTAAAGTATAGCATCAGTTCAGCATGTTATTGATGTTAAAAGGAATCCTCTTTTTATTATAAGAGTAATTTTTTGTGAAAAATAATTTTTCGTTTTCCTGTATCTTGTTAAGTCATTTACGTACCAAGAAATCCAATAAATAACGTATAAATTCTTTAAACTTCAAGATATAATATTATAACCCCTATAAAGGGTAGGTTTTGAAAACAAGGGGTAGTATTTTTGGTCTAGTTGGGTCAATTTTTTTTCCTGAGCTTATGGTACTAACAGTTGCATTCCCTGGCAAAAAATTTTTATATTTACGAAAATTAACAATAATTAATCATTTTGATCATTTTGGGACACTTTAGGGCCCAGGACCACGGTTTAAAATTATTTTAAAAAGAAAAGAAAAACATGCATTTATTTTTTCACCAAATAGAACAAGTTTAGGGGGTGCGTCATGAAAAAAAAGAACATTGCGTTTTTTTAGGACACCCTACTGCACAGTACGTGGCACCGTGCGTGCATATTGTTATCTGGGTGACTACTGCTAATTCGAAAAAATAAAAATGAGGTGAATTGGCAAATAAGGTTAACTCAAAACTATCGCAAATTGCCTTTTCGGTCAATTATTTTAGGGCAAATAAATATTAGGGAAAATAGAATTTGGGGATTATTCATGCGCATCGATCCAAGAGGCCATTCCGAATGTAGTTAGGGTTAATCCAAAGAGACTTTTTACTACTTTTAAAACCGTCAGACCTCTTAAAATTCAATTTGAATGCATCCGACTGAATCTGATACAATTCAATCCGATATCCGATGCGAATGGAATCCGAGACTCATCACAAGCAACATTCAATCTTTCCAATCCTCTTCAGTTCATGCGCTCCAGTCTTTTTGAATCCGAAACCTATCTGAGCCCACCTTGCAATCCTTTTCAGTCCGTACTGGGTCAGTTTGGGGTAGCCGAGGACCATTCCCAATTATTAAACACTGAAAATTTTGTCAGCTTTTGCGCTTTTCTCACTGTTTCCTAAATAGTTAAACATGTTGATTTTTATAAATTTGAAAATCTTTTAACTGGATCAGTTCGGAGTGGCCAAGGTCTCCATCTCCCATTATAAGATCCTGCGAAATGATTTTTTATTGTTTTATCGTGAAAAAGGTAAAAATAATTTCATGCCAAAAGTGAGGTTAGACCTTAGAAACTCTCAATTTCTCCCCTAAAATCTGATACTGCTCTAAACTTAATCAATAATATGGATTATGTAGGAGACTACAATCTCACCAGATTCCATGACACTTGCTCAACTTGTTTTCGAGTTATCATGAAAAGAGTATTATGGACACACACACGAGAAATTTTTTTAAAACATAATTTTTGGACTCCTGAGGTCGAATTATGTTAAGTGTGATGTTGCAGTTTTGCACCTCACAAAAATTAGATTTAAAGTTCAAATTTTAACGCAATGACAATATTTGACGCTTCGAGTAGATTCGGCACTCCATGGTTTTGACTGTATATTTCTTTAAGTTAATTAAGTTATATTTTGTCTTATTTTTTTGCATTATTGTGAGGATTTTTGCGGTGTTGCGTTGGGAAACTCAAGAATTCATCCATCTCGTTGAGTCATCGATTTGGATCAGCTGTCACCTCCTTTTTAGCGAGGCTTCTACTGTCCAGGGAACTTCACTTCACTTTCTTCAGGTTGCTCCTAGTTTCTGCAAATTCCAACTATCGATAGTCCAGGACAGGCAGGTCCGCCAAAATTATCGTATCGGAGAGACTGTATTATTTCCTCTATGTTTTTCAAAATCTTCCGAGGGTTGTATGGAAAAGCAGCCTACATCTGCTGGCCGCAAGGTTCCATCCACCAAGCCTCGCCTACGAGTTCAACCGTCCCTTAGAGGCTTCGAATTCCGTGGTCCGGATTCCTACCTCGAAGAATTCGTGCCTAAGGAAATAGCTAATCAGTGGAAAGGAAGGAAGCACGTGTAGAGAAGATACGGCAGCTGCGAGCCTGAGCACACTTTTTGTAACGAAGCGTCGAGTAGTGGAGAAGCGGAGTGTCTTAAATTATCGTAAGGTAGGATCTTTATTTCCTTAGGGGCTCAGCCAAGTTCTTATTTTGTATTTTCGAGTTTATTTCCTTGACTGAACCACCTTTGTAATTTTCTTGTCTATTCTTCAAATGTTTCGCATCTAATTATCTTATTTTGGAGTGCCGGCGTCTGGCTCGCTGTTAACCTCATGGCCTGTTATGATTTATTTGTTATATTTGGATCCATTCCCCTTGAACTAAAATGTAATTTTTGAAACCTTCTGAAATGTGACCCTTTCCGTGACCAAATCTCTCGACCTGTTTCTTTATAACTTCCTCCCGACCCTGAATTGACTAGATATTCTACCATGTTATAAATTTTTGACTTTGCTTTCCTATTTATTAACAATGTCGATTGTATAAAATTAATAGTATGACCTTTAAAGTTGTGACTCCCCTTTTTCTTATGTATATTTTGACCAACTTTCTTCCGATCTTTCTCGGCCTGACGTAATTCTCCGCTCCCCTTTATAATAATTTCATGATTTTGTTTATGTACCTTGACCTCTTTGTGAATATACGAATAATGCTTCCCGACCCAATTAATTCAGGTAGTCCCCTTTTATTCTGAGTGAGAAAAATGCTTATATTTAAGAAATATCTTATGTAAATTATCGACCCCTTTTTCTTCACTTTTAATTCGATAGCATTTAACTGTCAAGTGTTTATTAATTTTCTATTAATTATGTTCTTGTTATTGTCGTCACCCACTCTAATCATGTAATGCCCCTTTTAAAATGCCCCCTGTTGCAACCTTATTCTCGACATGTTTTCTCTCGTACTCTCCCGAGCTTGATATAGTTTTGTACCCCGCTATGTATAAGTTTGACACTTTTTGTTGTTGTTTTTAAATTAGAAATTGTTTCCTCAAACTTCTATTTGGTAATTGCGTCCCGACCTGCTTAATTTAACGACCATTTTTTATTATGGAACAAATGTAAATTGATATGTATCTAACTAATTCGATTATGCTAGATATTGGAGACATTCTCCTTCCTTTTTTTATATAAATTCTCTTATGTATTTTATTGCAATCTTTGTTATTACCAATTGTCATTTCATCACCATTTCGCTCGGATCTTTTTACATTCATATTGTGACAATAAACCTAATATTTCAATTTGAATATTTAAAGAAAATCTTGCCAAATATTTATTCGAACCTCCCACTCTACTATAAGGACCGAACTAGATGTTACCTTTGTGGATCTCTCTGGATTTCTCTATAATCAAATCATTTATCGCCTATCGCTCTATCCTAACGTTTCGTATCGCTGTCGTTTCATTTTTAGTTTGAGCTATTCGGAGATTTATTTAGTAATTGTGCGCATATCCATGCGATGATCGTTAAGTAAATCAGAAATAAGCAATGGAGCACTTCTAAATATTGGAGGACAAAATTCTCATTATTACAGATGAAGGCTTCCGTTCTTCATAAATGTCATCAAGTGAATGTCAGTTTCTTATAACTAGATTTAATTGTCAGAAGGAAACAGAAAAACGACATGAAGATAGATCAAGAATGATTTATTTCTGTTTTCAAGGAGTAAAGGCGCTTGGGTAACTTTAAACTGAACCAAACCAGAATGCTTGCAATGAGTCAGGCCGTGTTGTCTTCCTGACAATTTTTTGGTTGGTTCAGTTCTATGCAGTTGTCTAAGCTTGTTACATCTCTATGATACTTCCCTATGAGAGGGAGAGGGTGAGGGAGTGGGAGAGGGAGAGGGGTCTCTTCAATGTCAAGATGTCTAATAAAACTCATATTTTTACAAGCTCAGGGCACTCAGAAACGCTAGTAATCTTTTATTTCTTCCGATTAATCTTGGCACACTTGTCCATACCGATTTCGCCTGCGTATCCCTGGGCGGTATTCACAGAAATTTCAAGTTTTCTTGCACCAGAAGCCTACATCTTTAGGTCATCCATATAAAATACATGAGTGAACTTCTGCTCACAATGATGAGTGTCGCTGCAGAGGTATCCAGAAGAATTTCGTAGTGCCAGATACAGAGGCAAAAGTGTGATGCAAAAGAGCAGAGGGCTCATGATGTCGCCCCGAAAGACGCCCCTCTGGAAGGTGACGTTGTTCGTTGTCATACGGTAATTTCCAGATGAGATAGTAAATCTACTTTTCCAAAGGGGCATCAATCTCTCTATGCATCGCACTATGTGTGGATCAACCTTAAAGCTTTCCAACAGACAACTGTAAAATTCTTATACAGCGAGTTCAGATAAGTTATTGGCCTCTAGTTCTGTCGGTTGGACAAGTCGCCATTCTTCGGCAGGAGTACAGTGCGTCCTAACAATAGCCACTGTGGAATGGGCATCTCCGACTTTAAATAAGATTTTTCGGCAAAGTTACGTTTTTTTTCAAAATATGTAACACATTGAAATCATTATTATTTAAAATCGCCAAATGTTTAGGTTAAAAAAATATAATGTTTTAGTGTAATTGTAGAGCACGCTTCAATTAATATGTATTATTATATCATATATCATCATAAAATCCATCAGTCCATAACACTACATACATACAAGCATCAATATTCAATAGCCAAAATTACAACTAAATTGAGTGCAGACTGTTGTATTCAACAAGTCACTAATAACTTTTGCTTCCTTTCCTTAAATTTCATATTTTTTGGAAAACCGCGAGGCTCGTAGAAACGTGCCAAACAACACTCACACATTACCAGCCGTCTATGGCATTGGGGGCACTAACAGGGTTGGAGCCCTTCCATCTCACCATCAGGGCTATGGCTACGAAGGCGACCTGGAGATTGAATATGGTAAACGGCGGAAGGATCTCGACAGCAGTGCGGATCCCAACCGACATCGCGAGTAAGCCAATCCTGAGCATGCTCCGGACAAGACGCCCACTCGCTATCACTTCGATAAGAAGTATCGTGTTAGCCTATCCACTAAGGAGGAATGGGTTAACGTTAAGGAACACTTGCTCAGTGATGGGGACAACTGGTTTACAGATGATTCCAGGAACAAGGAGAAAGCATGAGCTGGTGTATATCGTAGAAGCATTGGAATGGGCTTCACAATCCCGATGGGGCCCTACTATAATAGCCATGAATGAAACAACGACTACGTCGCTGATATTATGAGAGTGCTTTGAGGCACTGAACAATCTAGCGACGGAAAACCGAGTTGCTCTACTTTGGATCCCTGGACACAGAACATCAAAGGCAATGTGAGATATCGGACAGGCTACCAAAACTAGCAGCAAGAGAAGACTTCACTGGACCCGAGCCAGTTGTAGACATTTCCAGCAGGTCACTTAAGATATAAACAATTGCCTGAACGAGGAACATCAGAATGAGTAGAGATTGGCCACTGTCTACAGACAGGCCAAAACACTCTTGCGTTTTAAGATAAACTCTAATCGAGCGAAAGAAATACTCAAGCTCGGGAGGAACGAAGTCAAAGTCTTCACAGAAATGTTTATAGGACATGGAAACCTCGGATATCACAGACATAAGATAGAGCTCGCAGAAAGCCCCATCTGTGGTCTGTGCAGATGGGATGTTAAGGCAGCTTTTCATATCCTTTGTCACTGCCCCGCGATTGCGGAGAAACGTCTAACATTAACGGGCAGTAACTGCTTCCGTGATTCGGAAATATCGACCAATAGCGTGGCTGCGGTCCTCGCCGTATGGTAACCAAAGAGAGAGGAAGGGCTCATGAAAACTCGGGAAGCCAAGATACGCACTATATAAGAAAGAGAACCTTGGTTAGTGTCTCAATGTGACTCCCGAACACGTAGGACCTAGGAGAGAGACGTCCAGGTTCGAGCTGACCAGTTGTAAGTAAACCGGCGTAGACGAATCAAACTCACTAATTCATCAGCTTAGAAGCAGGATAGATCGACGCTGCGATCGCCAGCCCGTCGGCAATACCGACCACGAGTTGTATTAAATTCAATTAAAGGATTACTAAAATACTGAATTAATTTAAAATGTCTATTATTTAAAATGTCTAATAGATTCACTTACATGGCTGACATTTATTTTTGAGATTAAACTCGTGGTAGTGATTCGTAAGAACTCTAATGGATTTGTGAAGGACAAGTAATCAGTTTTTTGGGTTATCCAAAGTTTCACGATATTACATAAATACTACAAGCCTAATAATGAAAAGACAATAATTGATCATCGAAAATACTTTATTGTTTTTCAAAGTATTCTCCCTGAAACTCAACACATTTTTGCATGCCGCTTCTTCAGGCGTCGAAAAACGTTGACCTCGTAATTTATTTTTTATGTATGGGAATAAAAAAAGTCATTAGGAGCTGAGTCAGGGCTGTAGGCTGGATGACCCATCAATTCGACGTTTTCAGCCCTCAAAAAGTCCCTTGTTGCAGCGGATGTGTGAGAGCTCGCATTGTCGTGGTGGAGGATGATTCGTCTTCGGCGACTGATTTCCCTCATTTTTTCAAAGATCTCCGGTAAACAAATGGTTGTATACCATACCGAATTGACCGTCCGACGTTGCTCCAACGGCACAGTTCCTACGTGGCCGGTTTTTCCAAAAAAACAGGCAACCATTTGCTTCGAAGTGCTTCGTAGGCGAACAACTTTTGTCGAATTTAGCTCATCTTGGAAGATCCACACAGTCGACTGCTGTTTAGTTTCAGGCTCATAAGCATAAATCCATGTTTCGTCACCTGCTACGATGTCATAGACATGCTTTGAATCACCGCAATCGAATTTCTTCAGCATTTGTTTTGACCAATCCACACGAGCCTTTTTTTGAGCAATTGTCAAGTTATGTGGGATCCAACGGCAACACATTTTTTTGACAGCCAAATGTTGATGTAAAATTTATTGCACGCTGGTCCCACTAATGCCCAAGGATGCCTGAATCTCAAGATAAGTCACATGACGATCTTGCATTATTAGTTCACGCACAGCGTCAATTTTTTCTGGGAGAACGACTGATTTTGGGCGACCTTCACGACTTTCGTCACTGAGCGAACTACGGCCACGATTAAATTCGTTGTACCAGCGTTTCACAGTGGCCGAGGATGGAGCTTCATCGCCAAAGGTCGAAGTGAGTTGATCGATGCACTCATGTCTTGATAATCATCGCACGAAAATGTTCACGATTCAATTCCATTTTTTCGCTGAGACAATATTTTCAAGTCACTGAAAACAATACAGGTTATGCTCAAGTGACAAAACGTTCTGAAGAAGGTAATGGTTAAAAAGGTCAAACTCTCAATTGGAATCGTCAGATGGCACCTGTAAACACTAGTATTGCCAAGGCTCAAAATATAAAAGGCAACTCGTAACTATCCTCAAATAACTAGTCATAAATTTATATAACTTTTCATGCGCTAAATCCGAATCTGACAATGAAAATCTTCTACCACGTCTGATTTTGAGAAAAACTATGCGACGATTACTCACAATTGCGAGACTATTACACATTAATACACAATATTACGCGATATTACGCATGAAGTTTAGGTCTAATACGCGAGTATATACGCCATCGGTGAATACAACAGTGCACACTCAAACTAGATGTAATTTTGGCTACTAAATATGATGCTTCATGTATGTGTGTGTTGTCTGTAAGGAACTTACGTATTTTGTGATGATAGGTGATATAATAATAAAAATACAAATGATACAATAAAAAAAATTGTGTATTCAAAAATAAATCAAATTTTCTTATTAACCGAATATTTCTTTAGAAAACAAAGATCTTAAGGAATGTTATTTTATGAAATGGAGTATATTATACCTTTTGGCACAGATGGGCGAATCCCTTTTTTGGATGTTGCGTTCTCAAATCGAACACATAGAATTTTGATTCCAGCGTTGTGGCAACGAGTTTATTCATCAGATTATCGTTTCTGTCAAATTCAAGACTACAAACGCCGTTTTTGACGTTGCTCTCCCATCGCAACGACATCGCTTTCAGGTCGAACATCTTAATATCTCCGTTATCATAACCAGAAACGACAATTCTTTCCTCAGAATTATATGAATTCCCAAAGGCTACAGCCCAACAGTCCCTGCGAGTTTCACCCTGTTTTGGTTCCATAACAGCCACAGGTTGATCGTTTTGACGAGGATCCCAAACCTTGACAGATCCATCTCTAGATCCAGTTACTAATTCAGGGGCACCACACCCAACGCTTTGTCCTCCTATTCCATCGATAGAGTTAATGATTTCCTTGTGGGCATCGACTTTAAAGATTGGTAATGAAGGATTTTCCAAATCGTAAATGTTCAGCTTTC
Organism: Andricus kollari; assembly: GCA_932074435.1. NCBI lineage: Eukaryota > Metazoa > Arthropoda > Insecta > Hymenoptera > Cynipidae > Andricus > Andricus kollari. Next base: position 18,503 of record CAKNWW010340366.1, on the reverse strand, counting down.
CCTGCAAAATAATTAATTACAATTTTTGGTATTATATCTCTCGCCAATTTGGCAATACTGATGTTCATACCAACCGTGCTCTTTAAAGCACCATTCATTTGTGACATTTTGGATGTTGGTAACCCTACTTTGAGTTGAGTCTTTTTTAAGTTATAAACAAGGACGTGTTTTCGGCAAGCGTCATTTCGCTTTGTCGTTTGCATACAAGTTCGAGGGCTCATCTTTTCGAAATCCAGGAGGTAAGTTAAGAAAGCTAGTATATAATATTTTGTAGGTTTATTTTTCGAACGGAAAATCGCGTGGCCTAATTTCGACCCCCTTTGTTTCACGCTACTTCTCGTCGTAAAACGTTTCGCTGAGCATAAATGTCTAATAAAATCTTTTTTTCACCTGGCATTTTGAGAACAGAACCTCCAAAACTATACTTTATGCTGTCTTGGTTACATATAATACTGGCCATGTCGTTTTCATTTTCAAAGTAGGAGAAAGTTACCCCCAAAAGTACCTAAACAATAACATATAAATTAAGAGGTACAGAGGATAAACTGGGAGAAACAAATTTCGCAGGAATTCCTGCAAAATCTGCATGAGTAAAGGTTGGTAAAAGTGCTATCTAGAGGGTAAACATTGCAAAATGTACAGTCAAGTTAGAGAATAATAGCTGGTCTCACCAAGAAAATGTCCGCAGCGCCAAAGCGCTGAAAGAAAATCGTACTGTGAGTCCGAAAACAGCGATTAAAATGATGACTAACTTTGGCTTTAAAACTGAATATTTTATTGATTAAGTATCATATTTTTTTCTACATTGCAGTGTTTTTATTAACTATACCTAAATTTGCTTTAATATATGTATTATTCTTAAAAACAGGTGGGGTGGGGTGTCGGAGTTCGGCCAGGAGAGGGTCGGAGTTAAATTTGTTTTGCAGTAGTAAGTAGCTAGAATAAATACCCTTTCAAACGAAATATGTCTCATAAAAATCGGTTTCGATATGCGTATTGATGGCAGCTGCCTATGTTGACATCAGTTGACATTTTGCATTATTTATATCTGTGACATGTGATTTACATAGATAAATTGTTATTCACATAAAAAAGATTTAAATAATGTAAATAATTTTATTCACCGCGAAACATCCTTTTTTGAAGTGTGTATAATTGTACTGATCCTGCAATAGACGAGGTAGGAACTTTTAAATTATTGCGCTAACGAATTAGCATAACCTTCGCAGTATAAAGATTTGAATAGAGAATAATTAAGATTTTTAGATTTCAACGTAAAAGTCAGAATTATTGTATTTTATAAATATGAGATTTTTCACCAGTTTAAAATGCACTAAAGGTTTCCTTTAGAATTTAGTTAAATTGTATTCATAACCGGGTTTGTATATTTGTTTGAGCCTTGAGGTTATATCAGGTTATATTTACATGCACCATAACGGCAGCCATCGATACGCGTACCATTTGTTTTGACATTTGTGCTAATAAATTTTGTTAAAATAAAATTGTTGTGATGAACCACAATTTCACAGTGCAAACAACATAATTTGACTATAAGTCCGCAAAAACTTCGTGATCTTGATCTATCCTATGTAAAATTTGGTACACGACATTTGAATTATGCGCAATGCATATGAATCGAAAAGCTTCCGAAACTACTTGGCAGAATGATTTACACTGAACATTACATTTTATTACAGTGGGCCAAAAAACTCTTTTTACGATTAGCGGATTTCTGATAGTGCCCGTGTAGAAAATTATCGAGGTAGACTTGCGTCCAGTTAGGGTTTTGGCAAGATCGTCTAATCCAGACGGCCTTTTCGGGCCCTATTCGGGTGCTGGCTAGCGCAGCATGCTCGAAAATTTTTCAAAATGTCAATCCAAAATATTCTTTTACACATTTCCAAAAATGGCCAGCGTCT
>CAKNWW010340366.1:0-11584 GCA_932074435.1 Andricus kollari | reverse complement strand
AAAGTTTTTATCGTTTCAAGAAAAACTATTGCAATTACTCCGTGACCTTCTAACCCAAAATTTTACGTAGAATCCGAATCTCAACAAGTTAAATGTTCATCTTCCCTTTTTAATGAGTTTTTCTTGCATGATACGGAGAGGATACGATGTGGATACTATAGCGATACGCTGTAGCGTATCCGTTCCGTTCATTCGGTCCGCTAGGGACTTTAGCGGTCAAATAGATCTATCGTGGTGTCGAATATTTCCCAGATAATTTTCTGCACGGGTAGGTAAAACTTGTATTTGCCAACAGTAATAAATTAGGGTGTGGCGAAAAAACAAAATTTTGAGATTGTTTCTAGAGAAGGGGGGGCCTCAAAAGTTTTTATTACCCTCCAGTGAGAAACCCCCCAAAGGTTTTTTTGATCAACCAATATCTTCATACAGTCGGAACTCGAAATAAGGCTCAAATTCAAAAAGTTCAAATATTTACCTGAAAATGGTTACTGGAGGGATTTTGAGGTCGCGCAATAAGAATCTGGAGTCAGAATTTTTCAATTTAAAATGGTGGACCTAATATGGCGGCGAAGATATCCTCACGGACAAGGAATTTGTTTTGACACGCACCAAAAACCGTCCCTGATGGGTAACATGTTCGAATGCGATTGAAAGGACTTTTCGAATATTTTTGAATTTTCTACTTATGGAAATTGAACAATTCTAAAGAAATCATACTAGTTTTGCCAACAGATTTTTTAATTGAGTCAATGCAAGAAGGGATAAATGTCCAATCCCCCTGGAGAAATAACCCCTCATGTTCTGAATATCTGCTACAAATTTTCTTTGCTAGATTTTTATTCAGGTAATACAATTGCGAGGGTAAATTATAGCGCCGAGGTTTCATCTATTATTTAAAACGAAGACCTGCACGTCAGGAAATTTTTGAGACTTGATTGAGTTTGACGTTTACATTAAGATCTACATGGAGCAGGTCAGGCTCCGGGACAGGGCCAGTCAGCACCCCTGCTAACGTGTGAGGAAAATAAAAAATGTTAACAATTTTATTACAACTGGAATTTTTTGTATAAATGGTACTTGCAATGTCATTTTCAAAACCGAGCGTTAGACCGCCCAGATCCGGGAGAGGGCCAATCCGCACCCCGCTGGACATGTCAAAAATAGTTATGGCGTAAAACAACTTGATTAAATCTGAATTTTTTGTGTAAATCGTATTTGTAATTACACTTTCAAAACCGACTACCAGACCGCTCAGTTCCGGGACAGGGCCAGCCAGTTTGGTGGTTTGACCGGTTTGGAAAATGTCATTACAAATACTATTTACCCAACAAAATTGATGTGATAAAGTTCTTTTACGAGACCAATATTTTTGACATGTTCAGCGGGGTGCTGACTGGCCTTATTCCAAAACTGGACGGTCTGACGATGAGTTTTTAAAATGTCGTTGCAAATACTATTTACAAAAAAAAATGCAGATGTAATCCAGTTCTTTTACGACACCACTATTTTAGACATGTTAGCAAGATTGCTGACTGGCCCTGTCTTGGAACTGGGCGGTCTGACGGTGGGTTTTTGAAAATGTCATTGCAAGTACTATTTATTCAAAAAATTTCGGTTGTAATAAAATTGTTAACATTTTTTAGTTTTCTGACACGATAGCAGGGGTGCTGACTGGCCCTGTTCCGGAACCTGACCTGCTCCCTGTGGAATCTTAATGTACACCTCAAGTGCATTCAAATCTAAAAATACGGACTATTACAGTTGCAAAGGAATAATGTCCTATTTCCACCCACATGCTCAGAATGTCGTTTAACAATTTTCTTCAGCACAACTTTAATCAGAGAATACAATCCCAGGGTCGCATTTTAGAGCACAGATTTGATCTACTTTTTCAAAAGGAGCAAAATGTTCCCCATGTTATCAGCTGTGGAAAATGTTTAGAGTTTTAATAAAATAGCGTGTTACTTACAAAAACGCTTCAAAGAAGGGTGCTTATTTGCAGCTCAAGTTCAGAGAGACAATCCGTCTAGACTAGACATCTAAAAAATTTTACAAACATAAAAATAATAATCTTCTTTGTTATTTTTCGAAAGTCCAAGATAAGAAAACTCATTTTAAACCTTCAAAAGCAATTCTTTGCGATCCGTTACGAAATTTTTGCTACATTTATTGTAAAAAAAAAATTAAAACTGAGAAAATCAAACGAACTTTTGCTCTTGAAAATAAATCAACAAGTCTAAGATAAGAAAAAACATTTTGAACCCCCAAAAGTAATTCTTTTGGATACGCTGCAAAACTTTTGTTACATTTAATGTAACAATACCAAAAACAAAAAACCATAAATGAAGCTGGAAATACCGAACGAACTTTCGCTATTGAAAAATTAATCAAAAAGTATTAGATAAGACACCACATTATGAATCCCCAAAGTAATTCTTTTCGATTCTTTGCAAAATTTTTGTTGCATTTATTGTTACAAAAAGAATGAATAAATGTAAAGCTCGGGAAACGAAACGAACTTTTGTTCTTTAAAATCACCCAACAAGTAAGAAAATACTTTTTGAACCCCCAAAAGTAATTCTTTTCGATTCTTTGCAAAAATTTTGTTTCATTTATTGTCACAAAAACAATAAATAAATCTAAAGCGCGGTAAACGAAACGATCTTTTGTTCTTTAAAATCACCCAACAAGTCTGAAATAAAAAAACACATTTTGAAATCTTAAAAGTAATACTTTTCGATTCGTTGCAAAATTTTTGTTACATTCATTGTCATAAAATAAAAAATGAAATTTAAAACTCGGAAAACAAAATGACCTTTTTTGTTGAAAATTAATCAACAAGCCTGAGATATGAAACCAAATTTTGAACCCCTAAAATTAGATATTTGGGAATCGTTGGAAAATTTTTTTTACATTCAAAACAACCATACAAAAAATTAAAGCTGGGAAAATCAAACGAACTTTTGCTCTTGATAATAAATCAACAAGTCTAAGATAAGAAAACACATTTTAAACCCCCAAAAGTAATTCTTTTAGATACGTTGCAGATTTTGTGTTACATTAAATACAATAATACAAAAAAAAACAATAAATAAAGCTAGAAATACCGAACGAACTTTCGCTCTTGAAAAATTAATCAAAAAGTGTAAGATAAGACACCACATTATGAACCCCCAGAAGTAATTCTTTTCGATTCTTTGCAAAATAGTTGTTACATTTATTATTACAAAAAGAATAAATAAATCTAAAGCTCGGGAAACGAAACGAACTTTTGTTCTTTACAATTAACCAACAAGTAAGAAAATACGGTTTGAACCCCCAAAAGTAATTCTTTTCGATGCTTTGCAAAATTTTCGTTCCATTTATTGTTACAAAAAGAATAAATAAATCTAAAGCGCGGGAAACGAAAAGAAATGTTGTTCTTTAAAATCACCCAACATATCTGAAATAAGAAAACACATTTTGAAACCCCAAAAGTAATACTTTTCGATTCGTTGGAAATTTTTTGTTACATTCCAAATAACCAGAACAACAAAGAATTAAAGTCGGAAAACCAAACGAACTTTCGTTCTTTAAATCAAATCAACAAGTCCAAGATAAGAAAACTGATTATAAAACCGCATAAGTGTTTCTTTGCGAGTCATTACAAAATTTTTGTTACATTTATTGTAACGAAATCAATAATTAAATAACAATAACTAGAACAAAAACAATAACTAGTTAACTTAAACATCCATGCACATAAACTTTAAAATAACAAGAAATGTCAAATACAATTAAACAACAATAATACAATAAAATTAAATGGCAGTGTTGCAACAATAAAATAAAAAAGATAAGTAAATAACATAGCAACAACATTATACAATAAAATTTAAAATTATGGACAAGTTGAACGCTAAAGAAAAAAATTTTTTGAATGAATCCTTTTATCAGGTTTATCTTCAGTCGTGAGGCATTTTTCAACCATTTAAAATGCACATTTACCAATACGAGAATCCTACAAGCCGAGCTGCAAGCACGTGTTTTTGCACAGAGAAAGCGATTTTTGTACTGTTTTAGAAAAATAATTTAGAATTGAATTAATGAATTTATTTAGTAAATAAATTTACTTTGGAAAATGAAAAAAAAATTGTTTTTTATAATACATGCATGATTTCAGCCCTTTTCGATGCCTATGCTATAGTATTTTATTCCACTCTCGACTGAAAGGCCACTTTTTGAATTTGTTTAAATATTTGAACATTTTGAATTTTTTGAAAACTTTGAATTTTTTGAAAGATTTAAAATTTTTGAATTTTTGGATATTTTAAAAATTTTTGAATTTTTGGATATTTTAAAAATTTTAGGATAAAAATTACTTTTGCTTGTCATTTCCCGAGCAAAAGGCGAGGGTAGTATGGAAAATAGGAAAAGAGAGAGACCAGTGTGCTGATTATGTCAGGCTGGTAAGACCTGACCAATTATTTAATGTGGGTTTGTGTATCACTTATCAGCCCTACGCGGACTGTGTCAGAATTCAGAATTTAAATAAGTGTGAGATAGTTGGTTCAACAATTCTTTTATTGTAAGGAATGAGAACAGACTTAAAGAGTCATATAAATTAAACTTACGTGTACCTTTCTATTATGAAAGGGCGAAAGTGAGTTGCTTTGTCGGTTGGAACTCCGCGTTTAACATAGAGCAGCGACGGAACTCTACCGGATGTTTTTAATAGTGAAAAGGTGTACGAGCACTTTTCAGTAATGGTAATGCGATACAGGGTCCTACATCAGATACCCAATCCACACTTGAGTTCTTTTCGCGAACGTTAACACTGCGGACTTTATTCGGAAAGTTACTCTACGACGACCGAAAGCCTCAGCCGAAGGGACTTAGTCCAAGACTTGATCACGTTAACTATTTTGAATTTGACCTTTTAAAATATGCGACTTAATCAGAGTATTTCTTCGGTCACAATTAGATAGGAACCGTTATTTCGTCAGAACTATTCGTTAACCGTAGATCGAAGTGAACAGTATGATGAGTTCGCAAAAGTCACGTACTTGTGACAAAAGTGGGTAAAGGCACGTACTTGCGACAAAAGTGGGTACAGGCACGTACTTGCGACTAAAGTGAGTAAAGTCACGTACTTGCGACAAAATTGGGTGAAGGCACGTATTTCTGTAATTGTAGTATTAAATCATTATTTTCCAAATGATCGCGTATCTCAACTATCGACCTTTCAGGAGTTTGGATTTTATACGTTAGCTTAGCTATAGGCGAAATCTCTAGTCAGACACTTTCGGTTACAGTCTTGTCTGACTATTTACATGTTTCATCACTAAGGGCCGATTCCACCAACCGTGATTAAATTTTAATCCTTGATTAACTTTATTTAATCAGTATATTGCGTTCCACCATCTTTTAAACCATGATTAAAGTATTCTAATCGCTGTTTAACTTAATCGGGCATTTTTGGCCAGTTAGCCACTTAACCAGCGATTGACCGGGCTCAGCGTAACCTCAAATTTTAGTTCAAGTGCAGTGCGATAGTATATATGGCTCAAAATGCAATATGTTCTCAAAATATTATTTTTCCTTTTCTTTTCGCTTTAGAAAACACCGCTTCACTTAATTAATTTGACTAATGTTATTTTGGAAACGCTTCAGCAAAGCAAGTAAACAACGCGTAATTTGTGACGTCAGAGTACTATTTATTTGGTCTGGCGTCCCAGAGATGGCGCGCGAACATAAGTTTCGTGACTCAGCCAATCAAAATCGCCGTTGCAACAGAAATATGCAGAAACTAGACTTTATTTCGAACAGGGTATACGGTTAGTTAACCATAGGTTAAAAATTCATGGTGGAACGTTTCGCAAGTTAATCACGATTAAATCGTTGATTAAAAAATAATCATGATTAGTTAACTATGGATTTAATCAGAGATGGTGGAATCGGCCCTAAATGGGTTATACGTTAATAGTAACCTGTAGTATGACATTACATATCGGTAACTTATTCATGTTCCATATAATTAGTTTTGACTTTGTTATTGTTTATATTTCAGATTATTAGGAATATGTATACATTCGTATGTCATTAAATATACTTAATTATATATTAGCGGCAGTCTGCAATTACAATCTCTTATTAACCAAACATATGCTAACTTGTCGGTATTCTCTGAGTCATTATCCTTTCACGGTAATATACTTTATGTATCTTATGATTTCTATCTTATGGTAATATACTTTATGTATCTTATAATTTCTATCTTACCGACCGTAGTGCAGTTACCATAGATAGGTTCAAACTCAGAGAAGATCGTTAATGCTATTACTTGTAGTTGATGGATTTAGCCTGAAAGATTTGCGATATGGTAGGTTGCGCCTAGCTAGGCGTTACATCAAATTTTGTAAAATTTCGGGATGTAACATGCTCCGCTAAATTTTACTTTTGCCCCGCTAAATTTAACTTTTGCCCCGCTAATTTTACTTTTGCCCCGCAAAAATAGTTTTCGGGAAAAATATGCTACTTCCGCCCCGCTTATCAGGGGCAAAAAATGGGTTTTTCGGTCGGGTGTGGAATAAATGTACTATTTACAACCCTAGGGACTGAAAAGTGACGTCAGAGGTGAACAATGAAAATTATATGTCTATGAGCTCGCATTTTACTATCATCAGCCCATTCACCGTAAAAACTGTGAGGAAATTTTGGTTGCAGATCATAGAATTTTGCGGTTATTTATGGAAAGTTACCATATATAACTGATTAAATTACGTTAAATTACCGAAAATTTTCATAAATTTCCGGAAATTTATGGAAATTTTTTAAATTGAATTTTGGGAAATTTAGGATAGGTTACCATATTTACTTGTAAAATTATCATAAGTTACCGAAAATTTCCATCAATTTCCGGAAATTTTTAAAAATGAATTTCGGGGAATTTACCATATTTACCGGTAAAATGACCATGAATGACCAAAATTTTTCATAAATTTCTGGAAATTTTTAAAAATGAAGATTGGGTAATTTATGGTAATTTACCACATTTCCCGGAAAATTACCATAAATGACCGTATATTGTCAGAAATTTCCGGAAATTTATGAAAATTAAAAAAAATGAATATTGGGTAATTTATGGTTATTTTCCATATTTACCGGTAAAATTTCCATTAAAAAAATGAATTACCGAAAATTCCCGACCATTTTTTTAATGAATTTTTGATAATTTGGAATAAGTTAACATAAAGTTCATGCTTCTTTATTCAAAATTTAATATGGACTAAAATCATGACTGTATTTCGAGAAATGTCTGAAATCATCCATTTGTTATAAAAAATATCGTATGCACCAAGGAGGAGAGGCACTTTTTCTACTTGTGTATGTTTTCAGTATGTTTCCAGTCTCCGACTCGCGCTACGCGCTCGCCTACGACTCGTACTGAAAACATACACTCGTCGAAAAAGCCCCTCTTCTACCAAAGGTGCATAATATACTATTCTCTGTGTATTATGGACACAAGATATACGAAGGGTAAAAACGCAGGTAAAAACGCTTTTTACCCTCCGTCTTTTTTGTGGATGAAACATTAATTTGCTCAAAATGGCCGCCCACAACATCGATGCACGCTTGTGCCCTCCGAACAAGATTCGACTACACCGCTTAAAGCATTCCCTCGTCGATCTCGTTGATCGCTTCCTGAATTCTAGCCCGAACGACATCCTCACCTTGAGGCTCCGTTAAATAGACCTTTTTTTTAAGTGACCTCAGAGGAAGAAGTCGAGGGGCATTAAATCAGGGGATCTTGGAGGCCAGCGCATGAGGATGTTGTTGTTAATATTACCTATCCAGTTATCTGGATAAGTTTCATCCAAATACGCTGTGACTTCTCGTCCTCGATGTGCTGGGCAACCATCGTGATGAAACGTAATGTTCGCCATCTCTTCCGCTGGAACGCCCGCATCTTGTAGAAGACGGGGCAACTCCTCTCGTAGGAAGTGCAAGTACGTTGCAGCCTGAAAAGAAACAAAAATGATAATAATTTTAATTCAATTTATGAAAATAAAAGTAATGGTGAAGGTACATAGTGATGAAGTTCCAAACTGACATTTAACTTGCCCTCAATGTAATATCGGCCAACCACCCGATTGCCCCGAATTTCGCACCATACGTTAACTTTCCAGCGGTACGAAAAGCCTCGGTTTCGAGTAGCGTGTGGATTTTCATGAGCGTGGCTGTGCACGGTGTGTTGGTTGTAGATTTCCTCTCAAGTTAAGTTGGATTCATCTGTGAAAAGGATGTTTCGCAAAAAGTTCTCGTATTCAGCATACCGCACGAGATTTCATTCACAGAACCGAAGCTTTCATTGGTGATCACCTAGAAATCATTAGAAATCTTAATTAAGATCCTATTTATACGGGATTTGGTATACCCTTATTCCCGGGCAAGGCGTCGAAAACTTGTCGTAGGATCCTGAGCCACAGCATTGAGGATTGTCTCATCCACGGGAGGTGGTCGTTCCTGCCCTCTATGACCTCCACCTCCGTCTTCTCGTAAACTTGAGACTTGATAGTTATTTAATTATCAATTTAGAATAATAAAATTTCGAATCGAAAAATAAAAAAATGTTCCAATTCTTTAGGACTCTGTCAGACTTTATTAATAAGGTTAGTATTTATAACGCTACATTTCGATAGCAGACCGCTATCCTCATCGGGCGATTATCTATAAATAGTTACAATTATCGTTAAAAACAACAACGCATATGAATAATATAAAAGTATAACGTGATCTTCTTACCTGGTTATACTTTTATATTATTTATATGCGTTTTTGTTTTTAAAGAATAATTGTAACAATGCATAGGTAATTTTTTTTTCGATTCGAAATTTGATTAATTACTTTACGGACGTAAAAAAACTTGGGGCACGTCCTTCCATGTAACTCAATTTAGAATAATTAATGAAGAAATTTTTTTAAATTATTTGTCCTTCTAAATGATGTTCACAATAATATCTAAAGTAAAAAATTACAATATTTAAATGAACGTAAAATTTTGCACTTACTGGATGTCCTTCCAAAAGTCTTTGTACCACTCTATTGAATCAATAGAATTAGACACGATAACAGAAACCATAACAACGTTACGCATCTTTTTTTACAAAACAAAACCTACACCTTCTCGCCGTACTCACGATAACAAGGAATTATCACTTACGAGAGATTGGCACTGGCTAAGGTTTAAATCGAGTCAAATGGTTCCATTTGATGTCCATATTGATGGCATGTTTAGACATCAAATGGAACAATTTGATGCAATACAATTTTAGGTCTTGCGTTTGGGGCATTTTCAATGATATTTTTTAAGTTTACGGGTTGACGTTGGGGGTAATCCTAGAATGGTAGGGGATGACAATCTTTTATGGTCTTTGAACATCAAAGTCATCAACTCATCAGTTGCATACATTTCAAAACTATTATCAATCTAAACGAATAACGCATTACTTCCAGACACGGGAATTCCACAAACCTAATTAGAACCATTTTTTCGTATCCTTGTTGATAAAGGAATAAGGTGAAAATGATCCAAAGACGACAATCACTTATCAATTTTTTTAAAGTGGCTTGCTGATTTATTTTTAATAACGAAATTTTGTTTGGTTTTCCCAGCTTTAAGTTTTTTTTTGGTTTTGTTACAATAAATGAAACAAAAATTTTGCAACTAATCGCAAATAACTACTTTTGAAAGTGTAAAATGTGTCACAAAATATAGAACTTGTTGATTTATCTTCAAGAGCGAAAGTGCGTTGAGTTTTTCGAGCTTTCTTTGTTGGTTTTTTGAGAACACAAATTTTTCAACGAACGCAATTGATTAATTTGCAATTGATCTTGATTAATTTTGACGAACAAAAGTTCGTTTGATTTTTTGAACTTTGAATTTCTTTGTTGGTTCTCTTACAAGAAATGATACGGAAATTCTGTAATTAATGGAAATTAGTCTTTTGTAGGTTGAGCAAATGTTATGTTAATTTAAAAACGGTAATAAACGTTTGCAAGAACAATTAAGAATTTAAAAAATTTTTAAAGGTTTGAATTTCGCGTTTTGAAGAAACAATCGAGGAGCAATGACGTGAAATTTTTGCCGGAGCTGAAGTGAACCGCCAACACGCACACTATCTTAACTCTTATGAGACAAACAAGTGGTAGATATACTCGTATCTCGCTCCTCATTGGTTTATTATGCCCAACTTTGAAGCATTATTGTGCCCAAACTAAGGCTCAGATAAAATTTTTCCAGAGGACTTTTGTATTTCTTTTTTTTGTGCTCTATCACACATTACCGGGAAGTGCATAGGTGGCGGGACACCCTTTATATACTACATATATATATATAAGCCAGAAACGCCCATTCCGCAGTGCTCGGTGTTAGAACGAAATACTCCTACCGAAAAAAGGCAATTCGCCAATCCAGAGAATTACGGGCTAATAACTTGTTTGAATACACTGTATAAGACCTTTACATCTGGCATAAACAACAGAATTGTTCAAAGAATTAAGCCTGTGTGGAGAGAGATGTACGAACAATGTGGCTCGAAAAAAGGTGTAGCAGCTGTCAGTGGCCTGTATTGACTTGCGGAAAGCTTGCAGGTTCATCCACACGTAGTCAGATGCATAGAGAGATTATTGCCACTCAAACTGCCAATTTTATTAAGGTTGTTGTGTCAGGTGTGTGCTGCCATATTTGTGCCACGTCAGTTACTAGATACAATGGATCTCGAAATCTCTGAGGATAAATTTGAACTTTTAATACAAAAAATTGGAAATCTGAAGTCCTCACTCTCAGCTCTCCACAGCAAAATTGACCATCTTACGCTGGAAAATCAAGAGCTTAAAGTCGATCAAGAAAAACTGAGGTCGGTTATTACGGAACAAGAACGGAGAATCGAGGCAATGGATACAGCTTTAAGAAGCAACAATTTGATTATTTTCGGTGTGCTTGAGGAAGACGACGTGGATCTGGTGCAGTCTATATGTGGCATTTTCAAGCAGCATCTTGATTTTGAAATTCTCACAGACCAGGTCGAATGTGTTAGACGGATTGGAGGAAAAGTCCAGGACAAACCCCATCTCCAAATTATCTGCGAAAAGGGCGGAACCATTTGAGAGAAGGAAAATGGGGGAAGCAAGCGGCATACAGGGAAAGGTGAAGCGCAAGGCTTCAGAATCCCCACCAGCCATTATCAAAGCGCAGGCGGGAAATCTTACGAAAGGAAATTTTCACAATCGGCTATTATCAAGCAGGGAGACGAAGAAGAAAAATAAAAACGGTTAAATGAGCGAAATACATCAGGACGAGTCAACAATACTACAAACTTCTTCTTCTGCAACTGTCACGGTTATGTAAGATTTTTAAACTCCTGTATTAATTATGATAAGTTTGATATTATAGGAATCGTCCAAACCTGGCTCACTCAAATTCCCAAAAACTTGTACGGGGATAATAAATATAATCATTTCTTGTCTAACGCTTTAAATGAAAAATCAAAAGGTAGAGCCAGTAGCGGCCTATCCCTTTTCATAAATAAACTTTATTATAATA
>CAKNWW010340331.1:12179-28313 GCA_932074435.1 Andricus kollari | reverse complement strand
TTTTTTAACCAAATTGTTTCTGGCACATAAAAGACCATTTTATACTGATAATAAGATATTCACATGAATTGTTTAAACAATTTATTATTGTTTTTAGCAATTTTCTTATAGAATTGAGTTAGAAAGTCGCAGTTTTTTCAAAAATGTTCCACTTATTGTCCAATTTTCAATTAGAGGAGATGATAGTTTTTCAAAGTTAACAAGAGTGATTGTTCAAACAATTTATTCATTTATTATTAATATCATTAATATTCTATTTGAATAATGCTGGAAAGATGCGGTTTTTTCTGAAATTTCTGGTTTTTTGTCCAATTTGCAATTGGATTGAAGTAATAATTAATAAATTTAATTTAACAAAAATAATTGTTTAAACAATTTATTATCTTTGTTAATAATATTCTCTTTGCTTTATTGAAGAATGATGCGGTTTTTTTCTGAAATTTTCAACTGCTTGTCTATTTGTCATTAGGCGTGTCTTAATAATTAATTAGATTTAGAAAAATAAATTATTGTTGTTTACGACTATCTTCATTTATTTCAATGTTTGGTAGTTGCAGTTCTTTTGGCAATTTGTACCTTTCTATCCTTTCTTCACTTAGTGAGGTAATAATCAATGAAAGTTAACAAAAAAGTTGTTTAAACAATTCAATATTGTTTATACCTATATTTTCTTAGATAAGTGCTAGAAAGTTGTGGTTTTTTCTGAAATCTTTATTTTGCTTCACCTAGTCCTTTCACCTACTTCTGATCATTCCATTCTTTGTTTTTGCCTCCTGTGTAAGATAGCTTTTTTTCATTAAATTATTTTTTTTAAACATTGGGAAAAGTGCGAAAATAATTCACTTAGAACAATAATACTATTTAAAATATAATTTTGGTTAAGGTTGACTTATTATTTTTTAATAACTAAGAAGGCGAAGCAAAGTTAAATATTTTCGAAAAAAGCACAAGTTTCTAGCACTTATCTAAGAAAAGATAGTTATAAACAATATTAAATTGTTTAAAAAACTTTTTTGTTAACTTTCATTGATTATAGCCTCACTAAGTGAAAAAGGACAGAAAGGTAAAAATTGCCGAAAGAACCGCAACTATCCGGCATTGATATAGATGAAGATAGTCATACAAAACAATGTTTTGTTTAAATAATTGTTTTTGCTGAATATAATTAATTATCAAGTCACGCCTAATGAAAAATAAACAAACAGTTGCAAATTTCAGAAACAATCACAACCTTCTACCATCAAGCAAAGAGGATAATATTAAAAATGATAATAAATTGTTAAAACAATTATTTTCGTCAACTTGAAATAATTATTACTTTACTACAATTGCAAATTCGACAAAAAGCCAGAAAGTTCACCAAAAAACCCGCATCTTTCTAGCATTATTCAAAAGGAGTACTAATAATAATAAATTGTTTAAATAATTAATTTTTTTGGCTAAATAGATTGTTGATATGTATATGCCAGAAATCCTCCTAGGTAGTTCCCCTAAATAAATCTTTATGTATGGACCTAATTATTCACCCCATAGTAAAGCCAGTTTTGAACATCTTAGGGCGATGATTAATAAAAAATTAATTTGCACAGACTTAGCGCAGGATTTCAACTCGCTATAAACCGCTGGATATCCAGTTGATTATGTTAAACATAAACCTATAAAGACTATTGAAACTTACCAAATTAATTTCGAACCATATTTTAGCATTATTTCTGCAAAGTAATTTAAGTTAAAAATCAAATTTGTCCTATAATATTCTCGAGAATATTCTACAAAATCGATAAGACCTATAAGTAACTGGAGATGTTAAAAGTTATCTGAGAATAGTGGACAAATAAAAGATCTATTGAAGTCGATACATTTTCAACAATAAACAACCCCTAAAAAAGACAAAAATATTCATTTATTATGCTGCAATTCCTCGTTCTTAATCTACCAAATCAGTATAAAAACTTAAAATTAAAACTTTAAAAGGAATGAATTGGATAAAACCCCAGAAGAAAATAAAATTAGCAAATATATAAAATTCACCCCTCAAAAAAATTCCCTTGAAATTTGAGTAAGTCAATTCAAGGGTAATTTATAAAAATTATTGCAATAAAAAATTCAATAAGATGGAATGAACAAATGAAGTAACCAACCCCAAGCAACAAAAACCACCCCTAAATCTTTCATGCAAGTTCAATTTTGATGTTTTTGTAATTTTAATGGTTGTTTTTTATGTAAGATGAAATCTTTTCTTCAATTGATTAAGAATCATATAAAAAAGAAAAGAAATTAAAAACAGCGTTAATTAAATTTTTTTATTAACTTACAGAATTATGCATTATAATTAATTATCTTTTTATATTTAAATCAAAAATGTTATTTTTTTATTTTTATAACAAAATAATAATTTTTTCTCACAGCTATAAGGTCTTGAGGGAATTTGTCATGTCAAAAATCAGATAATTGAAACAAATAGTTTTTCTATAATTTTAAGAATCAAATTTATATAACTGAGAATGTAATTTTAAATTAAAATATTATTTTGAATGAGAACATTTTTAAACTTACAAAAGAAACTTATTTTTTCCAGAAGAACATTTTCTACAACTCTACTGTTTCCAATTTAAAAAGTAAATTTTTTCATGGCTAAAATCTGTAAAATAATTTTTTTTTAAGAACACATTTTTTAAACAAATAATTGTATTTGAGGATTATTTACTTATGTTTAAAAATTGTTGTAGGTAATGTTTCACCAGAAAAAAATAAGGCATAATTGATCAAAAATCAACTATCGGTACAAGAGCTATTGTTAAAATAGTTACTTTTAGAAGGTTATAAATTTTTTTATAAAAAATCATTATTTTCATAAATAATAACTGATAATATAATTTTAATTCTTAAGATCATAGAAATTTCTCTTTTCACATTGACCTGATTTTTGGCATGACAACTACCTTAGAAACAAACTTGAAGATGAGACATTTTAAAACATGTTTGAGATGCGAAAACCGGAGGCAGAGATTGTTATCCAATATAAAATTGGAAAACAGCTAAAAAATTATAGTAATTTTAAAAAGAAGTATTAGAAGGTAAACACTTTTTGTTTGAAATATATGAAGGTGAATAATTAAAAAATTGAATAATCAAAGTTGATCAACTTAAAAGATGAATGTTCTAACTTCAACAATTTAAAGTCAAACTTTTTAAATTGAGCCATTTGAATTTCAAATCTATATCGAAGTGCTAAGTAGTCTCAAATTTTATTTTTAAATCTCACCAATCAAATATGTACAAATGTTAAACTATATTTTTGTTTTAAATTGGTCAAAAAACATTAAATTACACAAATTAAACATTTTTGAAATTTAAATATTATCTTAGGTGCTTAAAATTGAATTATTTTTTATTTTAATTAAGTACATTAAAGAGTGTAGTTTAAAATTTATATTCAAAGTATTAATTATAGTAAGGACAAAATGACAAATCTAGGAAAGATTACGTTAATTTATCAAATTTTATTTTTTGTCGGACTTTTTTATATCGCCAAGGACCTAAAAATATTTAATTTAAAAAAAATATATAAATTTAATGTCCGGATGATTAAAAAATCATGTAACATTATTTTAAAATAAAATATTTCTTATAAAAAGAAAATGGTTTCTTCTTTTCTACGTGTAAAAATAAATGTTTAATCTTTCCCCTTTTTCGTGAAAATATTAACCTGCTATTTCTCCTTTTTGAGTTCTTTTTACGCTGTGATCTCTGAGAATGGTATATAAAACAAAAAGAACTTGTAATGCAATTTTTTATGATTTTGATTGTTATAGCATGTCAGCAGCAGAAACGATTTCGAATTTTGTGTACAGTGCACCTTTATCTTCGCGTGAGCGTTTGATACTTGAAATTATCACAAAATAAATAAAATAATAGAAACTTCAATGATTCTTCCTATCGGGTGTTGGCTCTTTTTGTTAAGGGTATTTTAAACATCTGCAAGGATTTGAATATTTTTTAATAGTTAAAGTTTTGAGCTGATGACAAAAATGATATACTTGATATTCATTGTAGACGCTGATTGATTGCAATAAATTATATCTCAGAAAAAATTGTCGTAATTAATTACGTACGCTTTTCAACTCAAAGTAATAAACTTCAATTACTAAATAAATAGGCAACCCCATAAAAAAGAAAGCTATGAAAAGAAAAATTCAATATATAGTAACTGTGTATTAAGAATAAATAATAAATAATTTTCGTCCTTCAATGAAGAAGCGGAAGAAAGGAATTATGCAAGTGGTCGTTCATTTTTATGTAAGCAAGTATTTAATTTACCGTGCACTTTCCAGAAAGACTTCAATTTTCTCACTTTCAATTTCCTAAGAATACAATTGTCAATTATGCTAATCCTACTTTGTCATTACGTTCTTTTTATCAATCCAGCTATACTATTAGAGTTTCCAATTTTAAAATAAAACTACATTTTTCCCGATTTTCCCTGGTGACGTATGTGTTTCAATTTCGCACATTATTGTTAGTTAAAAAATTAGTAAAAGATACTAGCAAAATTGACAAAATTGATATTCTTTTATTTCACACCCGACCGAAAAACCCACCTTTTGCCCCTAATAAGTGGGACAAAAGTAGCATATTGTTCCCGAAAACTAGTTTTGCAGGGAAAAAGCAAAATTAGCGGGGCAAAAGTAAAATTAGCGGGGCAAAAGTAAAATTTAGCAAAGCGAAAGTGAAATTTAGCGGGGCAAAAGTAATTTTTTCCAACAAATTTCAAAAAATTCAAAATTTTTTTAATTTTCATTAAATCTCCTTAGAATGCGAAGTTCTTTCGACCCCGCTTTTCAGAACCAAAAAGTGGACATTCCGTCGAGAGTGGAATAAAATACTATATGCAACGCGAGGCAAAAGTATATTTTTCCCTTGGGTGATTATACTGACCTTACGAGAATATTTTTCCCTCGGGTGCTCACTGCCCTCGCTTCGCTCGGTCAGTAAACGCACCCTCTCAAACAATATTCTCGTTCGGGCAGTAAGCTCACCCGTGGGAAAAAATCTTCTAATTTTGCCCCTTGTTGCATAGACGACCAGTTTAGGTTAAATTTGAAAGAAAATACCGTGAAATGAAAAGTCAAACTATAATTTGTATCAGGAAAATGAGACATTTATTACTTCTATACCAAAATTTAAAACAAGGTTAGACGAATGTTTAAAAATTATTACGACTTATTTTTTTTAAGTTCAAGCATTGTCAGAATCCAGGACAAAAACAGCACACTTTTGTCAAAATGTCGGACAAATTCTAAGGAAATTTAGCTTTAAAATAAGCCCAAGAAATTTTGTTATTCCGACATTTTCCGCAGTGATGTTTATATTGAAAAAATTGTAATAAAAAAACTTAATTGTACTATTGAATTGTTATTGCTATTTTATTAATTTTGGATTAATTTTGTCCTTGTTCTTAAACATATGAAAAAAATGTTTAATATGAAATAATAGCCCTTCAAATTACTGATCACTCAAAACGCAACATATAAGTATAACAAAATATAAATAAATAATAAAAACTAACATGAATAAAAATTAAAAGTTTAAAAAAAAATTTTTTTTTTTCCTAATTGAATATTTTTTAGAGCAAATTAATACTTTGGTGTTCATAGAAACAGAAAAACAATTTATTGCAAAAATGTATTCTTTCAAAATTTGTTATTTCTTACTTTTTTCAATTTACAACTAATAATTTAAACACAGAATGGCCGCTCCTCTGGACCGTGAAATGACCGGGAATTTCAGAGACCGATAAAAACCAGGAAATTCATTGTACAAGTTAAAAACTAAACAATTTACAGATTTAAATGTTAAAAATTGAACTGTTTTAATTCGAAAGCCTTAGTAGTTAAACAAATGTAAGCGTTTGATTGAAACTTTATAAACTATTTTCACGAAGGAATAATAAGGAGGCCGAACTCTCATGGGAAACGTTTTCGAATTTGGCAGGAGCAACGGCACCATTTTCTGAGTGCGCATGTGCGATGTGTCCTCTTCACACGCACGGATAAGTGCGAGTGAGAAAGCTTTCGAAAATTATCATTATACCATTAAGCTATTTCGCTTTGGGGGTAGGCGTGACTTGCTCGGTTGGAGAATAGCAGTGTTGGGAAGGTGGCATGGATTTCTTAGATTAATCTAGCATTTTCGTGTTATTTATTTAAATAACACTTTCGTTCCGCAACACTGATCCGACCCAGGCTGCTGATCAATCTCTCTAGAGATCACCCTAGTGAAGAGCCTCACAAAGTCATCATGTGAGGTTCCCCACTCGAGCCCATTATTATCCAAGGTCTTTCGTTTCAGGCGTCAATTACTCTACTCACATTCTTTTTATAAACTATTTGTCGCCACGCTTTTCTGTTCTGGCATACTTCTCTAGCTTCCTTCACGTCCATGCATTTTTTCATGCAGCTCTCCTGTTTCTATGGTTTTTTATGTCTTTTCGGATTAAGGTCTCATTCACACATTCTAACCATTCTTTCCGCGGTCTGCCGCTTGGCACACTGCCATTTACTTTTCCTTTATACACTTGTTTCGTTAGACGTCCATCTTCCATTCTTTCTTTCTTGTCCAAACCATCTTAACTGATTTCTTTCCCATGTGTCAACTATTGTCTCTGTTTTGCACCACATTCTTTGAGGATTCTTTCGTTTCTCACTTTGTCCATCAGTGTTTCGCCGCAAAATGTGCGCAGAGCTTTCATGCCAATCGCGTTAATTTTACTCTTATCCTTTTCTTGACAGGTCCATGTCTCGCTGCCGTATAGCACAGTCAGTACGAATATAGAATGTACTGCCATTTTAGCTTTTTTTGGTATATTTTTACTTCTGACAATGGACCCTGCTCTACCTATAACCTTCGGACCCTCGTTTATGCGCCTATCTAACTCCCAATCTATCTTACAGTCACTAGTGAATAGGCTACCTAGATATATGTACTTATCAACTTGTTCTAATCTCTTCTAATTTAGGAAAATGTTGCACATTGTTTTCTCACCTTGTCCTTCAAACACTATGATTTTTGTTTTATTTACGTTAGTTTTGAGGCCCACGTTCTTCATGCTTGTATTTCATTTTCCCAACATTCTTTGTAAGTCTTCGATTGATTCTGCTATAACAACCTTGTCATCTGCGAGGGCTAACCCACGTACCCTCACTGTCTCGAGAGCTACACCTATTTTAGAAATTTCCTTTTGGCAAAAATCTGTATTCAAAACATTTTTTGGAATGCATTGTCTGCATAATGAACAATATCGGCGAGTTAATTCCATAAAGTCGCAAGTCATAAGATATTATAAATTCAGTGGCAAATACTAAAAATATTTATTTCGTATCATTCAAATGATTATCAACAAATCAGCTTAACCTCTCTAACATACTCTACATATTTTCAAAAGCTCTCTCACTCGCACTTCTCCGTGCGCGTGAAGAGGACACGTCGCGCTTGCGCACTCAGAAAAGAGTGATTACTGCTTACAGACCTGGCACTTATGGTGCCGTTGCTCCGGCCAAACCTCATGCACGATGATCGGTCTTCTGATTATTCCTTTGTGACTATTTAAAATTTAAAATAATAGATTCAGAACTAAAATTTTTTATTCAATTTCAAACGTATGTTTAAATACTGTTTCGGTCTAAAATATTCCATTTATAACCTAAACAATTAAAAATTTTTGTTTAAAAAGGCCATTTTTTCAATATGTAGCTTAGCAATATGTAGTTAATTTTTTATTTTCAAGTGAAATTTTTCAATTTTGATGTATAAATAATAACACCGGAATTCTAGATCAATCTAAAAATCGCCAAATTCCTGTGCAGGAATTTGGCGAAGGAAACTGTACATGATCCTGCAAAGGAACCTGTATACAAGGTAAACTTTGAATCATCCTGTACAGGTTCCTTCATAGAGTCAACTGAGGTGTGGGTTCGTGTACAGAAACATGTTCAGGATCCTGTACATGAACCTGAGTAGGAACTAATCCGCGAGTGTTCACTAGTTGCTTGGCTCTCTCGATTGTGAGTTGGATCCTCAAGGGAATAAAAGGAAGGCGACATGAGTTTTCGCGATGACTTTCTGCAAAGGATCCTATACGTGTTTCTGTACAGGATCCTTCCAAAGGTTCCTTTGATGTCTTTCTGTGGGGGATCCTATACACGTTTCTGTACAGGAACCTGTGCCTCATTTTTCTTCGCAATGTAACCTATACAGGAAGCCGTATAGGATCATTCAAAAATTCCTTTGTCGGTGCAGGTTCCTTTGCAGGATCATGTACAGTTTCCTTCGCCAAATTCCTGCACAGGAACCGTCAAGATTACCTGTACAGGTTCATGTGTAGTTTCCTGTACAGGAACATGTGCAAGGATCCTCCGAGGTTCTTGTACAGGAATTTTCAGCTGGCTTAATTTCAAATTTTGTAGTTTAACATCATTTAGATTAATATTGTTCATAATATAGAGAACTTTCATTTTATACAGTTTTGATTTGATTACTTGAAATGAAAAAAACTTTCAGCTTAAGGAGTTTGAATTTTTTAATGTTAATAAACTAAAAAAATTTGCTGTGAACCGGAAAATGACTGGGAATTTTTTCTCCTACTGTGCTGGCATTAGTAATTTTACGCAGAAAATAAATATGTCGAATTTAAAATTATGACCACAAATTTTCCGGAACTGCTCACGATATTCACAATATTCACGGCAAATTCCCGGATTTCCGGGGTCGCTGGACATAAGGAATATCTTGATATAATAATTCAAGGTAAGGGATAAGGTTAGCGAAAAAAATGCACATGACTTCAGAATATCGCTATTTATTATACAAAACGAATACCTAGGTAAAATACCTACAAATCGCAAAAAATAATAATTTAAAATAAATCTAAGAAGTAAAGAGTGACTATATCGCCGGCCTTAATCGAGGTGACGTTCATAAGTCGCGCCAGTAAAAACTACAATAATGAACAACAACGCAGTCTTTCGAATGTGACCTCAAATAATGAACTCTTACCGGTGTATCGATCATCGTATTACAAGGCTCACGAGGACTTGATTAACGAGAATAAAAAAAAAGAAAGAAGGCAACTTGGTTTTTTCAAGCCAAGTCTGATACGAAAGTCTGAAATCAAGTTTGATTCCCCGAGTAAAAGTACAAAAATATATATTTCTCTCTCTCTATCTCTCACTCACTTTCGCTCACATGCTTTCAGTCGCTTTTTCCCTTCTCTTCGAGCATTCCCTTAATCCTATGAATGGGAATCACCTTCGATTCCAGATCTTTAGTGTGGATCGCAAAATTCTTAACATGTAACAATATTTCAAAACAATGATCGGTATTAAGTATTGGGTGAAGCGAAAAATGATTACTTACTCACTACTCGAGAGTTCAGCAAGGATGAGATATTACTTTTAAAAAAAGGTGAAACAAACATTCGCTACTGGTAACTCGTACACACATATACACAGTGTCTTGCATATAATCACGCATGGTTCTAACTTTTAGCTTAAATTTTGTATAAATAAATACTTTCTTCCATCTGTTAAGAATGGAGTAAATTTTTGCATAAAATATTCTAAGTTATTCTGAAATTCTTAAAGAGAAATTCATTAGGAACAATGACTTGATAATACACAAGAAAAAGCGGAACATGTCCGCGAAAACATTCGAACTGTCTCTAACCCTAAATAAAAATAATAATATCGTACTAGTAATCGAGCAAGAGTCCCTATAAAGCTCGCCGTATACGTCCTGAATTCTAAGAGACAGTTAAGTTGATAATAAGTAAGAATATCGACGGCACTCGAGAGTAGCAAGTAGTAACAATGATAACAGTATAAGTGCACCGAGAAAACTGATAGTAACAACTATTTCATGAAAAACAACTACTATGGGTTTCACAAACCTAATTTGAACCCTAATTTTCTTCAATAAATACTTTTAAATTAATTTCAGCATCAGTAAATACATATCCATAATCCACACCGATATTATAAACTATTTTAATTCACCGTCTTTAAACAATTTTTGCAAATTCTAAACATACAGGATTAGGTTCAAATTAGGTCCAATTCAATTTACCCATAGTAAGGAGTGTAGAGTACTTTAAAGAATTGTAAGTAAAGTGGCAGTTACGATATTTTTTTCCTAGTAATAGTAAGAATTAAAGAGTAAAAGTTGCATCCATTGCTGAAGAAGCAGTTGGAGAAGAACTGACATCCTGGCAGCATCTTTGCAGAGCAAGAAGCAAATTATCAGCTTGGTATTTTGGAAAGCGCTGAAAAAGCGATTTCTCCCAGTCTTTTAAGATCTTCATTCCTCCAAAAATGATCGTAATTGGAAGAGAAGAGAGAACAACGACTAGGCAGCTGATTTTTAATGGCAGTGCGAAGCTTCCTTATCTCGTGGTTGGCACAACCCAGTCTCATCTCCTAAAAATCAGGTTTTGGGACTTCATTCCTCTTTCGGCTCCTTCGAAGTCGATGGGTGGTACGCTCCACTTGGCAGTGTTTTTGCTGGTCGTGTTCTGGAACATAAAAAAACGATCTCTTATTATTTTTTTTCAACTTTTAAAGAATTTACAATCATGAATATAACTACAAAAATGTCATCTATCTTATTTTACTCCTCAAGGTTGCAAGGCCTCCGATTAAAACCTTGTCTTCCAAAAATAAGTGTGGATTATTTATGCACCCTCTTTGCATTTTTATGACATCTGAGACCAGCCAATATTTCTTAGCCTGAAATGCAGGAAACCGTATTTTTTATCCGATTATTCAGCCTCTCTCTTACAAAAAAAATGTTAATTTAAGTTTGAAATTCTCTAGTCCAAACACGGAAGTACACTAACTAATAAATTGCAGGCACGAAAATAAAAATTGTTAAGTCCCTCGACTTTGGAAAACAAGTCCTTGCAGCTTATCTACTACCATTCAAATAATTACCTTCACCACTTAAGAGGTATTTTTCCCCATTATAAATTTCGTTTATCGTAGAGACTAGATCCCGAAAAAAGTGGAAGGCTTGAAATATTGTAATGTCATCGCAACGAATGATCTAGAAACCGGTCTTTTTAAATATACTAAGATACTTAACTAAAAACTACAAAACTACAGAACGGCCTATACTTGAATTTTTAAAAGTGAATCCAAGGTTTGCAGTAAATCTGACTTGTGTTTACAACTTATTTTGTGAGCATCCGAGGAAAAAATTTCCTTAATTGAATAATCAACCAAGGTCGCGGAGATGCGAGAAGATTCATTAAGAATGAAGTGATGTTTAACGACAAGAGGAAGTTGCGATTGTGGAATAATTGATTATGAAATTGGGAAATTTATTCAGCCGGCCTGAAATATCCTGGTCTCAGTGAAGGCCGCCCGCTGCATTCTAGGGAGACAAAAAACTGCACTAGGAAACCACGCCCTGGCCACCTCTCTCGCGTGTCCTCAGGGACATTTCACCATCGCAGATACAACCAAGACGACACCCGGCCGCCCCGGCGATTCGTCTCTTCCCAGTTTACATGTGTTCACTTGATACACCCACACACCAGCTACACCTCGCGTGCATGTTTCACGAAGCTTACACCTGAACATATCATTCATAAACATGTGTACAGGACACGGAAACGCAACTCTCAACATTTTCCTGCATCCAGTTTTTAAATTAAGTTGTTCACCTTTTCAGAGTTTAATACCAAATTAAACACTTATTTTGAAGCGTGAATATTTATTCTTTTTAATGTGATTATAAGAATCTTTCTATGGGCCTTAATAGTTGGAGTGTTTATGTGTGAACCGTCACGTAGGATCGGTTTGTGGACTTGTAGTGCTCTCCACCTGGGGTGATTGCTAGAGATATTAATCGGAAACGCGGGACTCCTAAATTAATCTGAAATCAATAGCTTCTCTTACACATCCCGTACTTACCCGTGCCATATAAATTCCTTGATCCCCGGTAGTATAACGAGGTATAATAGTAATAAAAAAAGTTCTGGTTACCAAACGAGGGAATGATGTACTCTTCTGGACAATTGTCGTTATTTTAGAGTTCGTGGGTGATTGTTAACAACTACTGGACTACGGTCAACTTACTTAGCTACCTACAAACCTACCTACCTATCAACCTACTTATCTCTACCTCTATCTACCTGTCCACCTCTCTATCCATGCGTTATACAGGCGCATTTATCGTTGCGCAATTATATATAGAACGACTTGCCTTCTTATCACACACAACCTTCGCCACAATTTCGACGAGGTCGAACTATTATTGTTATTAATTCTCTTACAACTCTGTATCCAACCAGGCAAAGAAAGGCGAAAAAGGTCTAAGTTGTTGACCTCCGTAAAATAATAAATACATAACATTTCCAGCTTTTAAGAACAAATCCAATAATTTACATCATACCATAATATATCAGAATCGCATAAGAGTGAATGACCCACAAGCCACATATCTGAATGAACCAAAAAAAGGCTTAGGATTTGAAAGTGAGAGTAAAGTACCGAAAGTGAGGGGTCACTTCCACTTTTCTTTATATACTAGGTCAAGTTCACCTGAAAAGTGGCACGCACTCTCCACCGTTAACACCTTTCCTAGGTTAAGAACCGAGATTCTCGTCAAGGTGAAAGAAAAAAAAAAGGATAAAGAAAGTGAGAAGGGGATATACACAAAGAGGAGAGTAATGTCTGGGGTCCCGTAAGGATATAAGATTGTAAGTGCAAGAGAGAAAAAGGTAGACCGCAAGAGGGAAAGAGGTTGTTACAAGGAGGTAGAGGACCGGAACGAATGGTTGCTTGTTGGTGTTGGTGAAAAATAAAACTAGACGGACCAAACACCGTTAGAGCGTTCACTCGTTCAGTGGTTCCTTTGACGTATGTTCCCCATCTCTAAGACCTAACCATTCCAACTCTGAAGGCGAGGCTGCAATGCCCCTGAACTTGGTTCTCCACAGGGTCGCCGTTGACCCACTTTCCGGGTCTCTATATATATACCCACTCGGCAAATACTTAATAAATACTGCGCTACCTGCTCGTTCCGATTTTGAATTCTAAGAATAACAAGGATGTCCTTTCATATCATCCCAACATTAAAAAATGGGATACTTCCTCTACTTTTTTCCTTCTCGAATGCTCCATTTCAGAACGGTATTTAGTGACGCCAATATTGATGAGTTCTCTTTGAAGGAAAGAATGGTCAAGATTAAGAAAACACCCCAATGTTGCCACCTTAACGAATGTCCCATTTTCAACGATATGGAATAATGCGTATATTGATGAATGCTTCGTATAAACTCTTTCAGATAAAACACCTATCATTCTGTAATTAGAGACTCTTATTAGCACTGTTATTATTGCTGAATTTAAATGAGGAAGTCAAATGAATTTTACATGAGATTGTTATTTACAAAACATAAACATCAGAGAGACATCGACCAGACTGCTGTTTTCTCGTACAAAAAGATAAGCCTGATAGTGGGACTCTTTAAAAAAAAGAAAAATCTACAAATACAAATCAACATTCTTCATATCCAATGACATATTATACTCTATAAAAATAATGACAGATAACTAGATTTTTTTTCAAAAAAGCAAGCATTGTCCTTGAGAGGTAATGCAGCAATAAATAATTAGTTTAATTAAGAGCGAGTCCTTCGGGCGAAACGTTGTTACGATGGCAAAGAAAACAGTCGCGGGTGGAAGGTGAATATGTAACATGCATATCTAGCCTTCTATTTGCGGACAGGATCAAGAGCAAATTTTGTCGAATGGTAAAACTTATCCTTGAACAATCTAACTAACCTAGCGTAAAATATTTCTGGCCTAGACCAGTCACCTTGCATCGGCTTTGAAACACGATCAAGCGATAAGACGATGATGATTATCATCCTTAGGTTCATCATTACCTTAATCGTCATCATCATCTTCGTAATCATAATCCGTCAGATCTTGCCGTTCGTCTTTCTCTCAGCCTTCCTAACTTTTTTGCAATAATAACCGATAAGGAGAAGTAATTAAGATTCTGCATCATGCGGATGCTGAACAAATATTTGATAGTGCTCAAAACAGGTTTTCTGGTCAGGAAGCGCGCCAGGTTGGGTGCGCGGGGCAAAAGCGAGCAAAAGTGATTTGTGGTCGAAACTTTAATTAATTTAAGAGTGAACCTCATGGATTGAATATACGTTCTTACAACATAAATATTACTGATCCAAGAAGATGGTCTGATAGATTTTCAGATTGTGGATACATTTTAGCATAGACATTGTAAGGATTCAATTTGTAAAAAGAAATTTTTGTATAACTGTCTCAATAGATGATCATGTTATTGTTAGATTGCAGTTGTGTTAGACAAGTCTTCCTCGTTCTCAATGATCGCAACTAAATAGGAGGTGGAATAATTATTACGAGTGCATTACTATTACTCGTCATCGAACTCCGACACCAACAAGCGAGGGTCCAGTTAGACTGTGTCACTCTCATTGGATTAGACACAGTTGGAGCAATGTACAGTACTGGATAATCATTAGTTTATATAACGAGTCACTTCCCGCGGCCACGTGATTTTCTCGTCAAGGCGATCCACTCACAACCACCATCACCACGATCAACTCCTCCTACTGCATCCTGTATCCAACGGCATGGATAACGGGGTGCCTTTGTCCCGAACAATTCTTAACAATTCTTAGATTAGCTCGTCAAACGACCTCGGGACGTCGATCGAAGCCCAACCTCCAGAAAAGGAAAAAAAATAGGAAAAAACTATTGCTGTTTTCTAAATTTCTTTTCCTTTATATACTTGCCATTTTTATTACCTTGTGTGAAATTTCAAAGAGGTGTATCTATCAGCAAGAATGTTTATAGTTATTAATAGGTTATAATTCTTTTCTCATTTAGGATTTGCAATAAGATTGTTTTCTTCAAAGTGTTTTTATCGGGGAAACCTACTAAGATGCCTCTGCTTTATTAATATAAAGAGAATCTCCAATTACACGAGAGTTGCTGATGATCGTTGGATTTTATGATTAGAGACGATGTCATAGACCAGTTTAAACCTCTACAAGGATGATCGACCTGCAGTCCTTGAACGGTGACACAATTTTTCTGGGATCTTCAACCTCGCCAATGGTTCATTTATCATAATGCAAGTTTGCATCCATTCGAATTGCTGAGGGAATTACTACGTCAGAAGTTTAATAGAAGTACACTGATAGTGGAAAAAAACAAATCACAACAAGGTAATATTAACTTGTTCTAATCAGGGTCAACTGTTTTGGAATCTTATTAAATGCAGTTAATATTAATTAAAATCGCGACTTGGAGAATGTACTGCATGAAAGTTGCCAAGTAGATTTTCATAATCATAAGATGGATTCTTCCAGATCCTGACTAGACTTACATGAAACTATTTAGGGTAGGTCAAGATTTTTTAGATCAGGAGTTTCTGCTTGGTCATCTTCTCTCTGTCGGACAATGGCTTGAAGAAGTTGAAAAAGCAACTTGTTTTTAAAACAATACAAATCAAACATGAAGGTTTTTGTTAGGAAACTCGAATTCAGCTACTTTACAAGATTCGGCTTTACAAAGCAGATTCCGTTAATCATAGAGACTTTTTCCCGCCTTTATTTATCCGTTTTTTGAGCGGTAGAAGAAGGTCCCAAGGGTTCTTCTATGTGGCGGAAGACATCTATGCTTAAGGTGGAATAGAATGTTGGTTGGTATAATGGAACGTTAAAGAAATAACCAGGGAGAAAAGAAGAGAGACAAAGTGATGTGGCGATAGGGAATGGCGATAGGGTGAGGAAAGGGGGAAAGTGTAGGAAAGAAAGAGAGAGAGAGAGAGAGCGAGAGTGAGTACTCTGATCGTGCAGCTCGAGTGGTAGCCTTAGCTAAGCAAAGGTGGTCTTACCGCCGTGGTGTAAATGCCACTGGTTGGCATTATCGCAAGTCTTGCCGAGCTAGACCTTCGATGCATGGAACATTGGAGCATCTGAGATGCTGACTGCCAACCGCGAATCGAAACTCTATCGTTCGTCTACTCCACTCGCTCACGAAGACGTCGTCAGTCTTTGGCATTTCCAAGAAAGAAGTACGA
>CAKNWW010340331.1:0-12079 GCA_932074435.1 Andricus kollari | reverse complement strand
TGACCCTTATGGCGACAAGTTGTCCCAGCGCAAAGTGGAAAACGTTGGCGCATCACGACGCTCGTTACGTCGACCTTTACGAAAATGACTTGACCTTTTGGTACAATCAACTGTGCTCAGTGCTATCGGAGATTCCTCTCGCAACTCGCGAGTTGCAAAGATCGCTAAATCTATAACAACTTGGTGGTGAAAGAAAAATGTGGGAAATCCTTGGACATTTGAAAGTTGGAACATATGTGAGATCTTGTGGATGGGGAAGTTGGAATTGGGTTCGAGATGAAAATGAAAGTGTTCAGTCTCACTTTCTACTTGGGGGCACCAACCTCATTTGTGAGATGTATCTAAAATCTTTAAATTTGATTCAGAATCATAAATTAAGAGAGTTATTGGATGATGAATTAATTCAATTTGGAATAACCAATAAACGAGATAATAAATTTTCCTTATGGACATTCAAATATATGCCCAATTAAACTTGTGAAAATCAAGATTAGATAAGACACAAAAACGTCAGGTAAAAAGTAAAAATATTTAATTATGAAAATCGTTTTTAGCGAATAGCACATATGCTATCAATGCCAATTACGGCATTGTGCTCTTGTGTTGTTACTAAAAGTGTTTTACTTTTCAAATCACCTTCAAGTTGATAAAAAGTGAACCACAGTACAATTACTGCGTGACTGAATTTGAGTCCTTGAATGCAGTGGGAGGAATAGCGAAATATTGACTATTGTTAGAAAATAACTTTTATCGATTTCGAAGATCATGTGCAATTTGTGGATGGTCTCTAATTGGGCAAATCTCTTCCGTGGAATTTTCAATAAAAAAACGTAAAATGAAAGCAAAGGGTATCCTCCCACAGCGGGAATTAAAGAACGATTTATCTATCAACTGACAAGAGGGGAATTAGGATCACAAACGTCTTCGCCGGCAGTCTTCGGCGGCGACTTCTTTCCATCATGGTCTTTTTCTACGTCACTTGGCTTGCTGATGCCGGATTGCGAGAGCTTCTCCTTCTTCGTCGCCTCTTTTTCCCTCGTTCTTAGCTTCGCTTCGTTCTTCCTTCTCTACTGTTCTTCACTTCTTTGCCTTTTTCTGATACTTGTCTTTTTTTCTCGCCCGGGAGGTTCGGAGGTTCGTTCACCTCAACTATGTCTAGGCCCCTTGGGCTCCTAAGGGGGCTGCCGTGGGACCTAATTCTCGACTGACCAGAATTTAATTTAAAATTCCTTCGATTCCCATTTTACTTGCACTTCGACTTCCCCTAAAAGCCTGCACCTTCCCAGCCTCAATTCTCAGCCACCTTAGTCTCATAACTCTTCTACCTCTTCTTTGTGTGTCCGAACATTTTCGGAGTTAGACGTCATCTTTTGAATTCTCGGAACATGGTATCCAAGACCCAACGCATTAACTATTCATGGACAAATAAAAAGGATTCGATACTCGCTTAAATGCTGGCTTGTGCCGAATTTCTTCCCGCGAAAGAGAGAATTTAGTGGCGCCAGGATTCCTTAAATCGGTGCATCAACTCCTTATGTTCTCATGCAGAACCCCATATCCCTTCAACATTCCTATCACGTCTCGACTTGTGATTCTCTTTCGTATTCACTCGGAATTCAAACCTACAATCTGTGTATCATAGAAAAATTGTTATGAAAGCAAATACCATAGATGTATTAATCATGAGCTGAAACAGTCACCAGGATTTGTGGTTTGACTAGTTTAAGTGCGTGAGGTCAGTGCGACTTCATTTCACTTTCCAGAATATTTAAAGAATACTTCAGGGAATATGATCAGGAACATTTTCAACTACCGAATCATTATTCGAAATTCCGACTCATTTTAAAATTACAAGTGTGGGATTGTAAAGAGATCTTTGAAAGAGCCTCCGGCAAAATGGGCTCCCAACCAATTTTAACGAAACAAGCACCGATCGCCAAAGCTACTTCGAGATATTTAAACTTTTGGCCCCACTTTTTGCTGAGGCCTGGTTGTGAAAATGAAACTGAGTAAACACCCTTGCGGAAGTTTCGGATCGGAACTCTTTCCGAACCAATGCGAAATGTGTATTCCATCTAATCAGAATAAGACCAAACCAATATGAAGCAAGTTTTAATCCGAATGAATCAAAAAAATCCGACTTTGGATACTCATATGATCTGGATTTATATTTTACAATTCAATCTTTTTTAGAGCGTCGTGCTGTATGAATGCTTACGAAGAAGTATTTTTGGAATGCAACTAATTTCAAAATTTTTGTCACAATTAATTATGGAAATCGTAATTTATTCTATTCGATAAAAAGAAATGGGGATAAGCCATTAAATCTTACGGTACTTAAAAAGTGTTGGTATTATTTCAATTGGGCTTAGGGGTGGTTCACTCACATACAATTTTTTACTCGAATACAGTTCTACTACAAAACATTTAGGATTACGAAAATATGATGAAGACACCTAAATACCTTCCTTTTAAGTAAAATAATCTAATTCCTGCATGAAGTATTAAAATCAGTTGGGAGCCCAATTTTACATGCATTTGGGCGGAGGCTCTTTATAATCTATACTTAATGCAGGAATCGTGACCTACTGTTTATCATTCTGTAATGATTATGCTAATATTATTATAAAAGACTCATATTGTTAGAAACGCTGTTTCTGTAACACGTATCATTATATCTTATGATCAACTCTTCCATGAATAAATCAATAAGTCACCTAATATGAAAATTATATGCAAAATCAAAAGGTAGTAATTAAAGGCAGATGCAAGATTTTTATATAATCTCATTTTTATTGAATCTAATACTTAATTCAAATTTCACTACTATTAAAAAACTATTTATTACTTCCAAAAATACGTAACGTATTTTTAGAACGACCCCTAATCAAAATATAAAAATCATCCGATTTTGTAAGCTTATAAAAAATCAATCTCTAAATATAATTAATTATGAATGCAAAGAATATTGAAATATAAGTTTAAAGGAAGTATTTAATTATCCAAGGATAAAAAAGTAGAACTCTAAAAGTGAAATCCAGTGATCCCAAACAGAAACCGATCGTGTGTAATAATCATTCGGACAGAAGTTTGTTGACCGTTGGGGTCATCGACTTCATCCTCCTCAATTCATGTTTACGTTCATTCAATGTAATTTCCCGAGTTGAAAGTGGTAATATTAAAATTTCCAGGTGAATTTAGAAATCCTATAAATGTTCCTCGTGAATCTCCTTTTTCACATATAGTTCATAATACTGTCTCGACTATTAATATTGCGAATGGGCGTCCGCAGAAATTTGAGGAGGGAGAGTTCAATGAACTCAGATATTCTACCAGGGACAGGGAGGGCATGAGAAACTAGTATGCAAATTTATTATTGAAAAAATAAGTGCAGATCTGCTCGAAATTTGCTCTATCTACAATTATTCTAATTATTATTGCTTTCATTTTTCGATAATTACTATAGTAAAATGCTGATGAAAGAATCAATAAAATCGCGAGATGGAGTCTCTTCGCGATGTAATGCACTTTCTTGAAAAGAAATTATATTTAAAGAAGAGGAATAATAATCAATTTTGTTAAATCAATTTATGTGGTTTGCTACCCAAAAAGTCACCAAAATTTGGAAAATAATCTTTCCAGTAAAAAAGGACATACAAGCTTCATGTTCTCTTTTATTTTTGCAAGTATTGAAAAGGGATGATATCTAGAAATGAAATGAAAGGAAATATAATCTTGGGGGTATGAAAACGGCAGCAATGAACTGTAGGTTAGTGAAGGGGAAGAAAGAGCCATGGCGAGGGGGTGGGGGAGGGGAGTAAAGAGAAGATCACGCGTGACCTAGGACAACATACCTCGAGATCTGCATGCCAATCGTCTATCTCTCTCCTACATTCTAACTGCCCCTTTCTCTCTTCCGCTCTCTTTCTCTATCAAGTCCCTCTCTCCCTCTCTTTGTAATATAGGCGGATCGAATTGAAAACTCATCCGGGGTGCTATGACGCATTGAAGATACTAACTTTAGATCACGTGCTATCGACCTGACAGCAAGTTTTGGCAGCTCCCAATCGTCTCCCTCGTGAGTCGCATACCAATCACGATTTCGGATTTGAATTTGGAAGCAAGTCGTGCATATGCCTCTACGTGCACATGTGCGGATAAGCACGGGAGCGGGTTTTGAACTTTTTGTAGGAACGAAAAACTGATAAGGACTTTATTTGGTTTTCTTGCAACCTTGGGAAGTTACAATGTTTTAAGGACTTTCTTTTCAAGGGCAGTGATAAAAAAAGTTTTAAATACCTTTTAGAATTTGATCTTTGAAATGTCAGTTCTAAGTGGCCCCACAATTGTGAGCGGTAGGGTATCTTCCAAATAGGCAATGCATATGGTAATAGAGGTTGCTATAACCCCTGAAGGTGCAGATGCATACAAAAAATCATTAAAAGTTGTACCAGCTTCTAAATATTGTAGATATATTATTGTGGCATCAGGCCCTCACGTACTGTAGCAGTACCAATTGTTGATGTCACTCTTTAGATGAGTGTGAGAAAACTCAACTAAGCTCATCCTAACAATTCTAATACAATTCGTTAATTAGATCCACGAAAGTTACTGTAATTAAACCGGGAGTAACCAATTGACTCTTTGCGAACTTCACCCATGTTTTTGGGAGCCTTTTCGGATGTAGGAATGCGTGATGAAAGAAAGAGATATTTGAGTATCGAGGTTTTCCTTTTTCCACAAAAGCAAAGGGATCCTACACGGCGATCAAGGAAGGAGCTGTAGTGGCTCTTCGAGCCGACGATCGTGTGTCTTTGCTTGCATGTATGTGTGCTTGACAGAGAGGGGGGGAGAGAGAAAGAGAGAGATAAATATTGAGAGTGTGAGAGAGAGGGAGGGAGGAAGAGAGTGAGAAAAAGAGAAAGAGACAGAGGAACCCACGAAGCAAACGAACGAGAGAGCCGGCGGATGCCCAAAACTCAGGTGGTGTCAATGAACCCTGCCATGTGAGGAGTTGAGAACTGCTTGCTACCCACTATCGGGGTCTTGTCTTTCCCATGGAGCCGAGACTAATTTCGTGCCTTTACGAGAGCGCCAAGTGGCAATCGACGAATAGTGGAGATCCTCGGAACGCGAATCCCCAAAGAGGAATCAAATCCTCATTCAGGGGGTTAATCCTTAGATCCTAGTCAATGTAATGCGAGCAACAACACCGATACCGGTCGATGATCGTATCTACACCTGGTCACACCTGTTTAGTTGCGTCCTTTAATACGCCACTTGACGATCTTGAATTAATCCCTGATCGCTTATCATCGATATTACCGATGAGGCCTAATCAAATCGGAATTCAAACTTTATAATTTACAAAATAAAATACAATATGATGTCGACTTCTAAAACTGTAGATAATGTAAAATCGGGCAATATTATAAAGAGAATGTGAATAAAGAATGTAATGATAATTTTAATTCAGGAGCGATCAAATGAACTTAAATGCAAGATATTTCCGTAGAGATTTCAAAATGAATTCAAAGTAAACGTGAATTCAAGAGCAGCTGATAATTCATGATTTATTAATTTAATTGGAAAAAAAGTGATAGCAATAACAAAATTGCAGAAAATTCTACTAAAATTTAATGAAATCAAGTTCATTCAAGGTGAATTCCACTAAATTCGAATTGAATTCCATCAAATTCAAGTGAATTACAGTAGACTTAAGTCTTTGACTCTTTTTGTCACCTTGCTGGTTATCTCATCAAGCGGTTTTCCTTACATTTGCTATTTATAAATTTCCTGTGGGTCTGGGACGGAAGCAGATAAGAATTAAATTACATCTTACGAAAAAACTTGTTATCTTCTGTCAGGAATACTGCAGTAACAAATTTCACAAACCACATTTGTTGTAGTAATCAATTAATTAATACATTTTTAAATACTGCGAAATATTTCTCAGGTATCCTCAAATTTTTCTTTGCTCACATATAATATAAGTGGTCACGTGCGGGTCAGCGAATCTTTAAGCCTTCCCTTCAAGCAATGGGAGTAAAAGAAGAAGAGGAAGAGAAGCGAAGGTGATAAAGGTGAGACAGCTGCTTCCGAATGAGAAACTCAAGCATGCAACTTCCAAGGCCAATAGAAAAAGAAGTATTTAAGAAGCTTCCATGATGTAAGACTTCCAAAAGGTGATGAGAAGGCAGAAATGCGAACGTTGGAAACCTTCCAAGTGTCGTTGAGTTTACATTTTAATTTCCGATTCACTTAATTTCATGGAGATAAGATTAAAATGAGTTCCGGGCAAAAAGAGAGGAAAGATTGATCTCCGGAAAGCATTTCAAGTAGTTTTTCGTAAATTCTAAGCGATTTCGTGTCAATTAAAGGATTCATCATCGAAATTCAAGGCAAATTCAACTTAATATTTATGACTCTAATATCAGTGAATTCAGAATAAATTCAAGGCAAACTCAGCTAAATGCAAAGTAAGATTGGCTGAATTCTTTATCAAAAACTTGACTGAAATCCAGGTGAAGTAACTCTGCTGAAATCGAAGTAGATTTAAATACTCTGGTGAAATCAACTGAAGTTAAGCTGGATTAAAGTGATTTTATGTCAAATGATTTAAAGTCAATAGAACTAAAAGTGAATTCAAGTGTATGCAACATCGTTCCACTAAATTCATTGAAATTTGAAAATTCAATCCAATTACAGTTTCAAGAGAATTCGACGCGGATTCATTAAAACTTAATATAAGTATACCCAAGTTTATATTTAATCAATTTAATTGATGAAAATGTCATATGAATTGAAAAACAAGAACTTAAATTGAATTTCGGTGAAATCAAATGCAAGTGATGTCAAATAGATTCAAGATAAATGTGTGGCATTAATTTACCTTCATTCAAACTGTGTCCAAAGTAATTTCAGCTAAAGTTTATTGAATTCATGTTGAACTTTAAGAGAATTGAAGTGAATGTTGAAAGACTTCAATTCATTATAATTAGGTTTTAAGAAAATTATAGTCAAATTTAAAAAAATTAAAGAAAATCAACTAAATTTTGTTGCAGTTAACCAAACCAAGTACCCAAACAATATCCCAAATAAATTCACGACAAATTTTGCTAAACGATAAGCAAACACAATTCAAGTGAACTTTGCTGACGAACATTACATTTCAATTTCCGGTTTCAATTCTCCGACTGAAGAATGAGATGAGACCCGACCAAAGGGAGAAGAATTGTTAATCTTCGGAGCAACACATTACAGAGCTCTACTGCTTAAATTATACAGGTACGAAAGAGAGGCACGTGGGTAATAATTCAACTCCAAGGTTGAAAATATCGAGAAACAACTATAAATACTCGGCTATTATACATCGATGAAACTATCAAGAGACGGATCTAAAAGAGCGGGGGTGCTAAAGAAAAAAAACAAGAAAAAGAAAAAAACAAAGACAAAAAGATAAAAAGTGGATAACTTACCTTGCGTGCAAGTGATGGTATCGCCTCATTGGCGATCTATGATATCAGGAGGTCTGTGTCTTCCCTTTCTGATGTGGATGCTCCAAATGCATCTTCTCAGGTTGGATGAGGAAGTTTCCTCTTTTCCTCTCACTGATCTCTCCATGATTTTGGTGAACGGAACGTCATGGATCCTACAACAGGTTCTCCACGTTCTCCAGTTTCTTCCAGAGGGAAGAGACCGGCAGCCTTCTCGTGACCTTGAAAAGAACTTTAGCACGTTCTTTTCACTTGCTTCCTCTTCCGGAGCCGGCGTTTAAGCCTCTTCAGTCTTCCTCAGTAGGTACCGGTAGGGTCCAGTCCAGCCATCTTGGTGATTTCTAGTACATCAGAAAGCTTACAAGACGAGGACTCTTCTCGCGAATTTCCTATGAAACGAATTTTTCAGTAAAGACCAGTGGGGTCGAGTCCACAGGCCATGTTGAGAGAGTCAGTCTGTTTGACAGCAGAAATAAAAGTTTCCTGACTGTACAAATTAGTTGGGTCCAATTTTCCAGGCATAATACAGCAGAACAAGAAATTTCACTAGAACTTGCGAAGCCCGAAAAATGTTCGTTGGACTCGGGTAGACTTTGATTTGAAAAGGATGAGTCCTTGTGGTAAAAAATTGGACAATTGTTGTGATGTGTTTTGAATGTTAAGAGAATTCACACGATACGATCGTTTGAAGCTACCGGAAACGAATGAAACAAATGGCTTCTGCGCGCGTGACCGTGCCCCACAGAGCTCTGACAGCTCCACAGCGAGTGGCCTCTCTTAAGTCTCGGGGTATCCCCACCGCCCAGAGACAAGACACACCGGATTGGCTGCGGCTGCCGGCTCCAATAGAATCGCCGGCTGATCTTTCCGAAATTCTACCCTGCGCGTGCCACCAACCCCCAATTTGTAGGGGTGCGTCCTCGGCAAGCAAAATCGCAATGGATGCATCGTAAGAAGGACAAGCTGCATTTCACGGTGAGTGAAGTGCAGCTTGCTATGCAAAAAAGTTGGTATCTGCTATGAAATGCACTTTTCGATTTCTGGAATCGTATTCTTTTTTATATTTAACAGGAAATCATTCAATGACAAGAAAATTTAAATATTCATCTCACACTTCAATTACTTCAGATGTAATTCAGGCAATTAGCTGTGTTATTGAACTCAAAGGATCAAAACATTTATAAAAATATTGGTTAAATTTTAAATTGCCGATGCAACAAAATAAAAGATTCCTTGATTCGAGACGAATCGATTGACCTATAATATTAATAGATTTTACTGAAGAGTAAGTTATGGTCATTTATAATATTCGAAAAATTTGTGTTTACAGTAAAACTTGTTCATTTGAGATCAAAATTAAATCTACTTTCTTATGAATCATTTTATGCCCCGAAATCAGGACACAAAAAGCCCACAAATCAAAATTAGAATTAGAATGAATATCATTAAGACTTCTTTTAATTGAGGCATAAATCTTTACCTCAATTTATCGAAAGATATCTATGTTTTGTTGAAATATTGCTTAAAGGATATTTATACAATTAGCAATTTTTAGAAATGTGTGATTGTATGATTACTTTTCCTATTTGGTATATGTAATAATCTGAATCGATTGGATCCTCGATGCGAGATAAATCGATTGACCTTTATTATTACTACATTCTATTGAAAACTAAGGAAGTTATGATAATTTATAATATTCTAAACATTTTTTTTATGGTAAAACTTTTTTCATTCACATAATTCAAAGTTGATGCAAGAACATAAGATATTCCGTGACTATAGGAACCAATCGATTCATCTACAATATTAATAAATTTTATTGAAAATTAAGGAAGTTATGGTAATGTTTAATGTTTTTAAATCCATTTTTTACAGTAAAACTTGTTTTATTAACATAATTCAAAGTTGATATAAGAATAAAAAAGACTCTTTGATTCAAAAAGAATCGATTGACCTAATCGTATTTGTGTATTTTGACGGTGGGTCGAGGGACCCCATTAGAGCACCCCCAAATATTTTATTTAAAAATATTTTTATAACTAAATTTAAATAAATAAATAAAACAATTAATTCAGCATCTATGAGGAAGCAACTATATTTGCTAATTAATTATAAAGAGGAAGCAAAGTTCTCATTAAGCACCATGCAATTATAAATAAAAACACAGTGGAAACAGATCGAATTCACAGCTATTTTTTTTGTATTGTAATCCTACAATACGAATTCAAAGAGAATATTAGGAATATTTAATCTTACTTCACAATAATCAGATTATATACTGTAGATTTTACAGTAAATGAGTTCAATATCATAATTTCACTATGTATATTAATGAAATCTGGGTAATTCCGATTACAGATGTGTGATTGAATCTTCAATACAAAATGATAGAATTCTGAATGTAGATGCCCGAATTTTGAAGAAAAATAGTTGAATTCCCAGGAACTGTGATTGAGTTTTCAACTGCATTAGTAATTAAAAAAATATATCGTGGGCTGATCATTGAAATTTCATATATACTTGCACCTAAAATGTTTATAATCTTTTTCAAGGAACTAACAGTATTGAATTATAATCATCCTAGGATTATTACCTATAAATGAAACCAATAAGAGACTGTTTTGTAATTATTATATTTTTCACGATTTAAGCGTTATAAAGAATAACAAATTATTTTTTAACTTTGGTTTTATTGCCAGAAAAAATGACATTTCATTGATTTTATTAAAAATGTAACTAACTTATTGCTGATTTTACAACAAGAGCAGGTGATTTCGATTTAATTCAAGGGGTTTTAAATGCATTTTCGTGAAACTAATATCACTGACTTCAAAAGTAAATTCTAGTGATTTTAACCAAATTGCTGATAAATGAATATCACTTAATTAAGAGTGAAATCGAGTAAACTCACACTAAACTCAGCCGGGTTATTGGTGAATCAATAACAAATCGGTAAATTAATAATTTTATTATTATTTTATTTATTATTATTATTAATCGGTAATTAATTTTCAATTCAGTAGAACTAGATTATAATTATATTTTAATATAATCTTAAGTTCTGTATTCTGTAATCTGATTTTTGTAAATACCCAAATTAAAATTTTGTTATGGAAATTCTCGTAATAACGAAATTGAAAACGAACGATATAATATACGTTGTATATTCTCTTTCAGCATATTTTGCTGGATTTTAATCTTCTCTTCCGGTATATTTCGCCGGATTTTAATTTTCTCTTTCCGCATATTTTTTCGTTCCGGATAGAGGCGTACCTAACCTCATTTCGTCAACAGGAATCGCAGGATTATATGCAGCAGGGAAAAAAGTCACAAAGTTCACCCTTTCATTTTCTATTTCGGCATATTTTGACGGAGATGATTTTTTAAACTTGTTGGCATTAACCTTGAATTCTTTGGCAATTCTTTAGAATCCCAAAAGAAAAAAATTACGTAGATGATAAAATATGCCAGGAAAGACAATTAAAATTCGGGAAAATATACCGGAAGAGAAAATTACAATTCGGCATATTTTGCTGAAAGGCAATACTCGACCTCACATAAAAACGACTTTTTTCTAGAACCTAAAAAATGAGCTGCAACAGAAATGATCATGCTGTTCTTCTGTGCCATAATATAAGGCAAGCATTTCTGAACTTTGGTCATCGAACTAGAAGTCTTAAAACATTCCATTTGTCCAAGCTGACACGTATGATCTTCACTGTATTTTAGATGCAAGGTGAAATTTGGATTTCAACAAATAATTTATAAATTTTATTAATTTTGTTATTTCTTTTTAATC
This sequence comes from Andricus kollari, assembly GCA_932074435.1. Lineage (NCBI taxonomy): Eukaryota > Metazoa > Arthropoda > Insecta > Hymenoptera > Cynipidae > Andricus > Andricus kollari. The sequence goes on along the minus strand of CAKNWW010340331.1, from coordinate 781 downwards.
AAATGGGTACCGTACTCACAAATTATACTATAAAATAAAAGAAGAATCTTGAAAATCTGAAAAGAAATCAGCCTTAAAGAAGAAAAATTTCGGAATATATCGCGGGCGTCATTCACGAGATCAAATAATTTTTCACCTATATATGCATGAAAGTTATCAAATATTGCGATAATATGGTTGTGGTTAATAATAGCCCAATGTCTAATTGCAAAGCCAGAGCATCTATTATTATTTCTCCACTTACAAAATTTCAGTTGTACCTACCACCTAACTAGATAAATAATTTTAAAGCTTCTTTCTGATTTTATGCTTTATTGAAATTACAATATTTATTATAATATTGTTGGCTTTTGCCTATAACATTAGTTGCTTCTTCAAGCATTTGACGTTCGAAGGACAAGCAGCTATGCAAAAAATGACGCTTTAAAATGATAATAATTATGGTACATGAAGGACGTGTAGTTTTTTAGTTTTTACATACAAGAATTATTAATATATGCTGAAAATTGTACAAATCATTATCATAATTAAAATATATATATATATTAACGAGCTCATATGAATCTTAATTGATATTATTTAATTTGCCATAACGATTAGGAGTCAATACTACTCCAATTTGTTATATTCTATAATTGCTATATTTTTGAGAAAGTACTATTTTAAAATTACAATGCAATACAATTCAATTGGCTTCATAACTTGTAAGCTGTCATTTTCTTTTACTTTACGTGTCATTTTTCAGGGCTGTAACTTGAAGGGTAAATTGTAGCAAATAAAA
>CAKNWW010340323.1:429-12284 GCA_932074435.1 Andricus kollari | reverse complement strand
TTCGAAATTTTTTTTTTCAGTTAAAAATTCAAGTATTTCAGTTAAAGATTTAGTGGAAAACTCATGTATTTTGTTTAAAATTCAGCTATTTGGTTAAAAATTCATCTATCTTGTTAAAAATGCAATATTTTTACATGAAATGTTAGGAATTTGATGTATTTTATATTGAATTTAATATAGTATTTACATTAATATGCACTGAATTTGAATTATAGAAAAATGAAATAAAAATTTATTTTAATTACACAGCCATACAAAAATAAATCTTTTTTCGGGTCTGGCGATCAGATCATGTTGAATATATGTTTTTTGGTTCGCTGGATTCGAATCCGAGGTCCGAAAAAACCCAGCACGTCAGGGTTCTCACATAACCTCATAAAACCTGATAAAATGATTTATTTTCAAGTCCAGGACTCAGACCATGTTTATTATATGTTTTTGGGGTCGCTGAATCTGATCCGAGGTCAAAAAAGTCCCAGCACGTCAGGGTTCTGACATAAAATAAAAATAAATAAATAAATAAACTTAAAAAAACAATTATGAGGTTTTATGAGGTTATGTCAGAACCCTGACGTGCTGGCGTTTTTTTGGACCTTGGGTTCGGATTCAGCGACCCCAAAAACATATAATAAACATGGTCTGACCCCCGACTTTAAGAAAAAAAAATTATAAGGTTTTATGAGGTTATGTCAGAACCCTAACGTGCTGGGGGTTATTGGACCTCGGATTCGGATTCAGCGACCCAAAAAACATATAGTCAACATTATTTAAATGCATGGCCTTCAAGAACAAATTCAAGATGTTTTCAGTATTATTTATTTATTCAATTATTCGATGGCGATGTGATATTCAAGAATATCTTGCAATATAATTTTTCAAAGCTTTTTAAATTAAACATATTGATTAAATCCCTAGAAACTTCTACCATTAAGAAATTACTTATCCTTTAATGAAGTTACTTTCACAATTAAAAAAAAAAATTTATAATAAAATCGCGAAATTGTTTACATATTACTAGTCGATTGTTTAAAAAATGCGAAATACTTGAATGGCTTCGTACTATGAAAAATTATACCTGCAAAAATCTTGAGATGCCCGGTAAAAACCTGAAATTGTCATGGATTTTTTCCCACGATTTGAGTAGACACCCTGAAACGAGTCCTACCCATATGGAAAAATCTTGTGGCGGTGGCCTGGCCCAGACCAGACTGTCTGGTTGCCAGTCTTGACGCTAACCAAATGGTCCTAGCCTGGGCCTGCTCAAAAGTTTAATGTTTTTTTTTTTGGCTGGCCCCAAGCCAGACCGCCGGGCCAGCCGCTACTTTTTGGTGGCCAGCCACTAGTTGGAGGCCGGTCAGCCGCTGGCTAGACTCCCTTTATTGGTTTAATGACTTAGAAAAAAATCACTTTTCACTATAAGTGTATTTAGCTGATCAGGGTTAAACCTGGACGAGACTAGACTGTTAGATGATTTGATGATCGAACTTAAAACTTTTTTTGTACTTGGATAGCTCACCAGCGCCAGACCTGGGCCAGACTAGATCTTCCAGACCGATCTTAGAATGTTTGTTCTTGGCTAGCTGATCAGCGCCCCTATAACTTTTCCAAAGTATTTCAAGGAAAAATTTGCTGATTGAACTTCGAACTTTTTTGTTCTGACATAGCTGATTAGCGCCACTCCTATGCCAGACGAGACCTTACAAACTAGATAGCCTAGATGAAGCCAACCTGGGCCAGAGCTGATATCAGCCTGCCATGAAATTTTTCCGCACGAGAAGGTCTGGAAATATAACTTTCGCATTTTCCTCTCACAGTTTTATTTTAGATCCTCTGACAAAACGTTGGATTTATTTTCCTGACCCTCGAAATACTAAAAGGCTGGAAGCTGCGGTTCGAAGGTTACGTCCATTAATAACAGGGATATTAGTTTTGCTCCAGAAAGGCAGTGTCCATAAGCGAATCGGTGTGGACCGAGGACACGGTTCTCGAGACATTACTTCTAGTCAATGAGAGAGAAAGGATGTGGACTCCAGTAGTGATTATTTTGGCCCCAAGCCAGTTATGCTTCTTGCAGTGTCTCTTTACACTCAGGCGTCGCTTCACTTAAACTCAATGCATATGCATAATTCTAGGCCACGCAAATTAACAACTCCTTTTTAAAGGTCTCTCTTCAGGGCCAAATTGGGATCTAAAGTCAGGAGGGAATACATTTTTATTTGTATTGGTATAAATTGCATTATTTTGAATTTGTTACTATAAAGCTTTGAAATGTAGCAATGAAATACTGAACACATTCAAAATAAGTAATTCCGAAATTTAAGCGTTCAAGATTAAATCATTTTTTAATTTTGATGACACTTTTCGAAATTCAAATAGTTCAAATTTGACTATAGTAGAGTCTCACAAAGCGCCCGGTGTGGTGTTCGGGACCGAGGCCCTCACTAAGCGCCCGTTTAGTTAAAGTACGCCCATAAGTCTTGGCGGAAAATATCTCTGAGATGCATTGGTGGATTTATTTCAATATCGTCTCGCGCACGCGCATCTTATGCCGCTTTTACCGAATTTAGAGGTAATGTAAGGGAGAGGCACTTGGTGAGAAAAGGTGCTTTGTGGGAAAGCCGCTTTGTGAGAGTCTACTGTAATTCACTCTTTACAATGAAATTGAACTAAAACAGAATATGCATACATTTTTTTTTCATTTTTAATTAGGAATGTCAGTGAGAAGAAAGATAAAGAACTTCACGATAAAGTAAAATTGATAAAATTACATCATTTAAACAAAATAAAAACTCAATGGGTCTGACAGACGTGCCCTGATATAATTTCAACTATTTCCGAAAATGTTAGAACAATATATACATTTTTATAATTATACAATCGCCAAATTTAATAACATTTAATCATTTGTCACGTGACAGACTGTCTAATTCCCTTCATATACATTAAAATTATTTTCACTGTCTTCAAACAAAAAGAACGTCATATAAACCAATTCTGTTAAATAGTAATTTTACGTGTTTATATGAATTGTTTTCTTAAATTCTAAAATTAATTCATTATAATTTTTTACATTCTGTATAATTTTGCGTTATGATCTGCCGTTTTCGAGAAAAATTAATTTTTCTGGAAAAACAGACAAATTATCGATGAGCGACATCTAAATATTATCCGATTTATTTCTTCTTAATTGTGCTTAAAGGCTTTCCATTCAAAAATTATTCCAGTTCAATTATTTTAAACTAGCAGTAAATGCACACGCGAAAATATTTGAAAAAAATAAGCAATAATTAATAATTTCAAATTGAAAGCTTCTGAAATTTAAAGAAATATATATTGTACGATTTAAAATTTAAAATGTCTCAAAGCAAATAATTTTAGATTAGGTAAGGTTTTGGAAAAAGCACAATATTTCGAATTGAAACAAAAGTAGTTGGGCTTGTACCATTTGCAAATTAAAATTTAAAATTGAATAATTTGAAATTGTTGCAAAATGAAATTTTTTATCAGAACCTCTTAAAATGGAAAAGTTTGAGACTAAAATTTTGAACAATGGACAATTTCTTTAAAAAGAAGTGCAAATTGTAAAATATCTAATTAGAAGCTTTCAAAATTGAGCAATCTCATTTTCAGTTGAAGAATCACGAAATTAAATGATTTCAGATTAAAATTTCGAAAATAATACTAAAAAAAACAATAAAAAATGAATATAATCTTTTATTAGAATTTCGAATATTGGATCATTTAAAATTCACAGGAATTGAAATTGTCTTATTTCTAATAAAAAGCGTTCAAAATTAAATAATATAAAAGTAAAAACTTTTGAATTTAAATAATTTACATAAATGGAGCGATTAAAATGTAACAATTTGAATTTTAAAAGTAAATTTAATGTTTCAAAATCAAAGCGTGCAAAATAAAAAAAAATCAATTATAAACATTCAACATTCAGTTATTCTGAAAAAAGTTAGAAATAAAAATTTATTTTAAATAGGAAACATTAAAAATAAAAAATGACACTACAGAACGTTAAAATTTAAATGAATCTGAAATTTATTTAGAATTGAAATAAATATCCTCAAACCCTTAAAATTGTTTATTATTTGAAGTAAATTTAAATCGTTTAAAAATGAAAATTTTTCAAACTGTCAATTATGCTTTTCAAAATAAAACAATTTCAATTTTAATTACAAAATTAAAACTTAATTTAGCGTTCAGCATGAAACTGCAGAACTCTAAATTTGTAACCATTAAAAATTAAAGAAGATCATTCTGATAAACATTTGTAAGGTATAAATTTTAGATAGTTAAATTTTTATCTATTTTGATTTTTAAAATAAAATTTTTAACTTTTTAATTATAAATCGTTTGATTTTTAACATTTCATTAGAATTATTATTCTTTCTTCTATTATTCATTCATCAAAAAAATTTCAATTTTAAATTAATAATTTGTTTGGATCTTAAACTAAAACTCTGATAATTTGAAGATAATCCATTGAAATTAAAACATTAAAAAGGGAATAAGAAACAAGATTTCTATACAATTTCAATACCTGATTCTAAAATCTTCTAATTTTTAATGGCTTGGATTTGAGAAATTATTGTATTAATTTTTCATTGTTTTAAATTTGTTCTAGATGCATTTAATTCAAAATTGTTTAAATCAAAATCCTTTAAATTGATATTCTACTTGATATTCTGTGATTTTGAAGAATTTAAGAAACAAGACCATTTTGAGCCTTAAAAATTGAAACAAATAATTTAGAATATTTAAATCTAAAATTATTTAAGGAGTAATACCACTCTAGGATGTTGGAAAAATCGATTTTTCTTCTTGGCTTAAACAATACTTTAGGATCATAAAAATAAATATTCAGTTGGCCCTATAGTGAACAACATTTTTAAAAGGTTCAATCATCGGTCTTGCCGGTGCGCGAACACGATTTCTTTTTTTATTTTCGTCTTGTTTTTTCCAATCGCTTACCGATTCTGCGAAAAAGGCCCGATTGCCCTTAAAATTGTCCAGGAAGGAAGAGGAGGAGGCATCGCAGATTAAAGATAAAAAAATTTCAAGGATTTAAGTGCTCGTAAAACTTTAAACGCTTTTTTCTCGAAACCACTTTTTTAAAACTGGGAGGACGTATTACTTGAACACCGTTGCATGTATCGATTTGAAATTTGGATAGTAGCTTCACAATTACATTCTCTATCGAAGTGCGGAACCTTTTTTTGATTTAATGAAACTTTTTTTTATAAACAATTTAGTTCTTATTTTTTGACAATAAATCGATTCGTTTCTTCAAAAGTGCACTATTTCTACAAAATGTGATTTGAAAAAACCCCGAGTAGTTCCATAGTCCTCCCGTGAAGGTGGTTTACAAAAAGACGATTTTCAAAATGGCATCTGTCGCCGCTATTTTGTGTAAAAATGATCATTTTTTTTCATACTTCAATACCTATGTGCTAAATAAACCCTCTAAAAAGAAATCTTATTACTTTTTTCATACTCACAAAATAAATCATCAAAGTTAAGCCTTTTTTTTGCTGCTAGAGTGGTGTTACCCCTTAATTTAAAATAGACTAAAATATGATCTAAAACATTTGGAATATTTAAATTTAAAATTATTAAATTTAAAACACACTATCAAGATTTTTAATATGAAATTGTCGTGAGATTCTTAATATTTGAATTTAGAACAACAACATTGTGAAATTTGGTATTGGAAACCTTTAAAAATAAAGAAATTTCAAACCGAATATTCTTGAATTAAGCTTTTAAAGCCAAATAACTTAAGTTTCAAGGACTGCAAAATTTAACTGTTTTAAAATTGCACATTAAAGACTATAATTCTAAATAAAAATATTAGAAATGTAAAAACTGATAAATATATTATTAATAATTATCATGTAATACGGTATAAAATGACATTCAAAGTGATTGGATACCTTTTTTTACTTAAAAATGTTATTTCTGTAAAAAAATCGCTGTTATTTTCACCGTTTAAAATTCAAGAATGTTAAATATTCTGAACCTTTAAAGTCTTAACTATAAAGCCTAAAATATATATTTTTTCATTCAATGCGGAAAAAGTGAATTATTCAATTCGGAGATTATTTTTTTGATTTTGTTACGATAAATTTGATAAATTTGTATTTTGGAATAATTAAATATTGCACACATTCAAAGTTAAATGATTTCGAAATCAAAGCGCGTTCAAAATTAAACCATTTTTTAATTGGATTTACTATGAATTATTAATAAATAACTGACTAAATCATGGATGAAAATGAGTCACTGAACGAACTTATTAATAAAAATTTGAACTGATTTCCATTTATGTAGAAAGTAAAATGCGTGTTCTGATGAATTCCATCACTTTTGTCGAGAAAAATATACGTTATTTCAGTGAACATAATAACTGCAAACGTATTTACGTTTACATTTAAAGACGCTCTATTTATAAATTATTCCAATTGAATTATTGTAGGAAATTCTTCAACACAATTATTTTACATAGGACAGAGTAAAAAAAAAAGTGAAATTCTTTTGGACGAAATTGCAGTTGCTTGCACTCGAATATCTGTTTGAAAATAGCCTTAATTATTTAAAATTACACAACTTTTTTATGATCCCACTAAATAATAATAGTGAAAGCCACGAAATTCAGTAAGATTTTTTGTTATGTAATGGTTATTATTGAAAATGGTAGGTTTCTAATATTTCATTTTATTTAGACTGAAAACAAGTATTCTCTCTAAACGTGAATTCAATCTAGAAATTGAATTACTGTTATTATGAGAGCGTTCCTAATTCGTTATTTTCACGTGTGTTCTCTTAAAAATAAAGCAATGGATCATTTTTTAATTTTAAATTTATTTAATTAAATGTGTTCGTCCAAATGTTCTATATAATAAATGATTCTGTCAGAAGGATTGGACATGAAACATAAACATAAGTTTTTTTCACTTTTTTTTTATTCCAGTGTTTTTCTGTACTGGTGTAATTAGTAGAGGAAACCTCCCTGTAGTGGATAATTCAACCTACAGTGGACGATCATTATTTAAAATACAAATAGATGTAAAATAATTCATTTAATTCAATTAGTAGTTGAGGCACTATAGTTTTTCAGGAATTAAACTTAATTAGTTTTTTTTTTAATTTGTGCTCTCAATTAATGATTATCTACTGTAGGTTGCATTATCTATTGCAGGAAGGTTTCTTCTATTTACTTTTCGTAGTAATTTATAACAGGGTAAACATCATTTTTTAATTCCTACAGAAGTTACATTCAACCTAAAAATGGACATTGGCAAACATTGATTGCCATGGGCAATATTTTTCAAAATTCTTGACATGTTATTCATTTGATATTCAGCATATTTGAAACAAAATCTTGCGAAATAAGGTATATTATAACGATTAAACTTACAGTAATATAAAAAATTTTGAATTTTGGCCCCAAAAACTGTTTTTTTATTTCTAATTATTTTAAACAACTTTGATTAAGTTAAATGTATTAACAAAATTCCATGTAATATTATTTAATTATTTTGGATTAATTTTTACAGTTTTTATCGTTTCATCTCCAGTTCTTCAGTTCTCCAATTATCCCATATTCCCAAAGAATTTTATGAATTTCGGAATTTTTATCTCTTTCTTGGTATATCTGTTTCCTCAATATTAAAATTGTTCAATTTTCAGGTCCTGAATTTGAAAATTTATTATTTTATTTTATTTTTTGTCATAAAATATCTTCCGATATTTACCCGATTTATTGTGTAACTTTTTCTTAAGAACAAAAATGTTTGTAATTGTTTAACTTTCTTTAATTTTGTATTATTTTTTTTCATGCCATTTTTGTCTCATATATTATCTTTGTATACTATCATCAGTTCAAAATTTCCTTTAATAAAAAAATAGGTCATTGTTTACTTTGACAACTTTTACGATTTTTTTATTAAATAGTTAAAAATATTTTCGAAAATCTGCTTCCTAGTCCAAAAGTAAAATATCAGTCGGAAGAGTACACAAAAGTTTGATATTTTTCAAAACCAAAACAAAATTAAAAAATTAACGTTTTGTTTAAACAACTTATACTAATGTATTTCGAAGTTCTGATATAACGAATATGAAAATTGGTCATCTGGTTGCCAAAAATAGCAATTATTGGTAATTGTTCTACATGGGAAAGTGGTATGGTGTAACTGAACTCACACCTTCCCTGTTCCAGGTCTCCCTTTCCAATTAGAATAACAAATTTTTTATTTAATCATTTTTTTTAACATTATAATTTTAATATTAACTTAATTTTAGTATTATAATATTTCCAAGTGATAAATTGTTGAATATTAAAATTATATAATATAACTATAAATATAAATTATATTATATGATAAACCAATAAAGAGAATAATGTAGATAATTTCTCTACAAATAGCAAAGGAAATTTTTTTTGATCATCTGTTCCATATAAATACAATTTATTTAAAAAATAAACAAAAGTACAAAAGAAAAAACTTCAAAACAATTGTACGAGATTTACGAACAATCAGAGCTTAAACGCCGGTAGAAGATAATTAAAAATAGAACAGAATACAAAATTTGGTTTGTTTCATTTTTTTTTGTATGAAAAAAATGGCTTTCCTATGGTTTTAATGTTTAAAATAATATTACGGTTGATGTCATTTAAAATAAAAAACATTATTTTTTATTGGCATAATTTGAAAAGTTCCAAAAAAATTATTTTAACCACGTTTTTTGCAATCGAAGTTTTTCTTACTATTGCTTTTTACCAATTTTTAAAAAATGGTGCAATTTTAATAACTGATAGCTTATTTTTGAAACTGAAATCGTTGAAACAATTTTTTCAAAGAGAGAATTTTTTAAACTGAAAATTATATTTGAAGATAATATACTTATTTTAAAAATTGGATAAGTAAACTTGCAGGACATTTTTTCCCCGCAAAAAAGAGGTAAATTATTAAAATTTAATCATTAAAAAAGTTGGGTAAGAACCGACAGAAAAAAGTATATTAAAAAAACTATTGTTAAAATAATTATTTTTCGAAAGTTTTAAACTTTTTTTTATAAATTTTGTTCTCTTGCATAATAAAATATGGAGAAAATTTTGATCACTTTTGTATTTTTTCGGGGCAAACGACAAATGTTTTTTGGTCTCCCGGGATTGATATTTTACTTTTGGACTAGAAAAAAGATTCTCCCGAAAGTTTTAAACCATTTACTGTAACATTCGGAAAACTCATGAAAGTAATCAATTACCAAATACCCAGTAATGTATTAAAAATCCGTTTATTCTTTCTTAAAAATTGTCTAGGTGAAAAAGATACGAGGTGGATGTAAAAACTTTTGAATTCCTAATATTGTAATACATACCAGATTAAAGCTGGTCGAAGGATATTGATATTGAAACATTAATCCAAAATTGTTATCCAAAAACATTTGTTCATTTATACAGCGATTATTTTTCAATATATTATAGATAGGCGCATAAACGAGTTCAAATGGTAATATATCATTCTGTGCTGTACGGTAGCGAGACCTGGACCTATCCAGAAAAGGATAAGAGTCAAATTAACGCGGTTGGCATGAAATTCCTGCACAATGTCTGCGGTAAAACGCTAATGTATAAAGTCAGTAATGAGAGGATTCTTAAAGACTTTGATTGAGAGGAAACACTGTTTGACAAATGTTTAAGAAATTTGTTGAGATGGTTTGGGCATCTTGAGAAAATAAAAGAAGAATGGCCGACGAAACAAATATATTTGGGTAAAGTGAATGGCAGCATACCCAGAGGCTGACCGAGGAAAGAATGGTGGGAATGTGTGAACGAGACCTTGAGTTAAAAAGATATAAAAAGCCATAGAAACACAAGAGCTTGTATCAGAAAACGTATGGACGTAAAGAAAGCTAATGAGGTATGCCAGGACAGTAAAGTATGGCGTCAAAAAGTTCATAAGAGATGCATAATAAAGAGTGTCAGTGGCGTGAGAGACACCTGGAACGAAAGACATTGGATACCAATGGGCGCGCGCGGAGAGCTTCACATGGTGACTTTGTGGAGCTCTTCGCCTGGGGTGATTGCTAGAGAGATGATCAGCGACCTGAGATGAATCAGTGTTGTATAAAGAACGTGTTGTTTGAATAAGCAATATGGAAATTCTAGATTAATCTAAAAATATATACCCTCAACCTCCCCTTATCTCGCCTCGCACACTAAATTCTTTTATCTTCGACAGTATAACGAGGCTACAACCGAGTGAGTCACGCTTACCCCGAAAGGGATTTGGCTTAATGGTATAATAATAATAAAAAAATAAAAATGGTACAAGACAAGCTCAAAACTGTCTCCTATATAACATGCAACCATGACAATCAGTTTATGAAAGGCATGAACCTGTTTATTTATTTAAAAGTTATCTGGTTGGTAGCACTTGCTTGTTTGTGCTCGGAACGTAGAAGCAGAATAATTACCTTGATATCCAAGCCTAACCTGTCAATAATTATTATAATAAATTTTAATTTATTCACCTCGTATTGAAAGACACTTTTCAGGAAAAAACTTAAAAACATATTTTCGATGAAAATTAAGAAAATGATTAATTCCTTAAAAATTAATAATCTGTCAGCGGACAAAATTTTCATCTTCATCTCATAAACACATTTTTCAATTCAAGAATAGCAAGTAGGTGGTAAACAGAATTGTAAAACACTTTTTTAATATTTATACTCATAAAAAATACTACAGAACTGTTGCTTTAAAACTCAATCACTTTTTCGAACTGATATCCACCTCGTACTGGTTTGACCTATTTTGTTGTTGTTGGAAAAGTAATAGTGCCTGACATCTACAAAATCCTCTTCTTTTATATTCAGCAGTTGATTTTACTTAGATTTCTTCGACACGTGATACTCGTCGATTCTGGAATTCCAGAAACTTAATATGGTGGATTCTCGTTGGAAAGTGCAGCGCCAATAGTACTGCCATTTCGGGAATACCTCGATTGTCGTTCGCAGAGGAATAGTAGTAACAGGATAGTGAAGTTCACTCTGAAACCTTTTCCAACAAAGTCCTTTCACGAAAGCAGGAAAGGCAGAGAAGGAAAAGAGACTCTCACAGAACTTGCCCCCTAGATCATTCTTTGAAGAGATACGATCATCGGCGACGATAACGGAAATCGCCTTAACCCATCCTCCACGTAATTTCGAGCTTCCCCTTGAGCCCAAAAAATTCGAACAGATTGTCTCTCACGCTGGTGAAAGCTCTTCTTCGCGGTATTTTTTACGGTGGATGGAGAAAAGCTGATGCAACTCCACTCGCTCTTAAGTCATGTATATAGTATGAAGCGAAGCAGGATCTCAGAATTTTCATTAAAGGGGAAAAAGGAATGATACGCCACCCAATCTTACTTTATAACCGGTACCTTTTTCATCTTCATTTAAGCGCTTTACCCCCACCTCCTTTCTTGAGTGCACTAAATATTTACTTCCAGATTTCCATGTCTTTCGAAGTCAACTTCCCTTGCTTCCAATATTGCACAATAAAGGGAGTAAACATCGAACCAGTGACCTAAAATTTTTACATTTATGATGGCGAAATATGGCCTTATTCCTTTCATAGAATCCGAAATGATTGTATTAGTCTCTCGATCTTATAGAAATATCTGACCGACGCTATCAAGAATCATGAGCTGCTGACCAATCTGACCATCGTAGGCCCAATTATTCTCTGATCTTTTCCTACCACCTCCTGGGTATACTTTTCCTCCTTCTCTCCACCACTTAATTCCTTAATTATTCTTTTTTGTTACATCCCTCTCAATGCATCCCCTCTATAC
>CAKNWW010340319.1:653-11241 GCA_932074435.1 Andricus kollari | reverse complement strand
GTCCGCCGGACTATCTTTATTTTGACATTTTTAATTTGAAATATAGTAATAATAATTGTTGCTGTGATTTTTTGACCCGCAGGTCAATAAATTACGGTGCCATAGGAGCAATAATGGGTCACGAGCTTACACATGGATTCGACGACCAAGGTAAGAAAAACTACAGTGTCCGCCAATAAACTCACGTGTCGCCTTGTTTTGGTTGTAATAATTTATAAAATTATAAAAATCCTTGTGGCAGGCCGTAGATACGACGAAAACGGTAATCTGAAGCAGTGGTGGAGCGAGGAGACATTGCGACATTATCACGAGAAAGTTGAATGTATCATCAAGCAGTATAGCAATTATCATTTACCGGAGCTAGGTACCAATTTTACAGTAAGTACGTCTAACAAGTACAATGTACTACATCATAAACACATGAGTGAATTTGAGGAGTGAAGGTTTCTGTAGATCTGATGTGTCAAGGCAGTAGATAAAGATAAAAATTATACATTTTGAATTAACTGACTCTTAACACCGTCTTTTATTTCTTCACTTTAGGTAAACGGGTTTAATACCCAGGGTGAGAATATAGCAGACAATGGAGGAATAAGGGAGGCTTATAGGGCTTATCAAAGACTGAAAGTTAGAAACCCGAATCAACAAGCCCTGCCTGGTCTGGCTGATTACAGTCATGATCAACTCTTCTTCCTTGGATTTGCACAGGTAATTTTTGTTTATCAAGATTTCAAGATTTGCGGCAGTGAATCAATGCCAAATTAAAAAAAAAAGCAAATATCTTTTCTCAAAATAACTCTTACGAAAAAAAAGCCTTTTCACCGTTTCAAGTAGGTAAAGCACGTTTTTTTGTTGCTAAAACGGTTTATTGAGGGGTCCTAACAAAAATTCCAAATTTTCTAGAAATGACTACGACGCGTCCCGGAAACACTTTTCAAAAAAGTTCAAAAAATCGTTTTTACGTAGACTGACTCGCCCCATTGCATTTTATAGCGAAATGTTCAACAGCAAAATTAAACTAGAGTAAATTCTGAGAAAGTTAAAAAAAAATAAAACCTTCTGTATCTAATAAGCGCGGTGTTATGACTCTTCAAAAAACCCCTTTTTTTAAAAAAGGGGTTAAAACCCCCATTCTCGCGCTTGTGAGTTTACTTTCAAAAGAGCATATATCCACTTTTGATTTTTGTTGGGAAATCGAAAAAAAAAGTTTTACAGCATTTATAAAAAGAATTGGTTTTTCTGGGTTACTACATTATTTTGGTCTTAGACCACGTACCAAATTACCAGAAGTTTGGATTCTCATTATCTCATTATGCAGGGACTGGATGCATGCTCTTTTTGGGGCCAAGCCAATGTTTAACTCACTTTTAATATGGGATAGAAAGTTTTTTGGGAGGAAACAAAAAAATCAAAAGTGGATTTTGAAAGTAAACTCCTGATCTGTACTTTGGAACCTGTTCATCTTACGAAAAAATGTTCCGTATTTTAATTAAAATAGATGCAAGTTTGAGTAATTCTAAAAAAAAACCTTGACCTAATCCCGATATAGATCATAAGTTAGCCTCCCAAAATTGACCACTTTTGAACTATTTTTCAGGGCAAATCACTTGTGTTTAGTTTTTTCAAAATACGTACGTCTTTTTTTTTTGTCAAAGCTACGTCAATGATGCCAGAAAACAATTTAGTGCAGAAAATTATGCGTAAATCTAAAAAAAATGACCTTCTGCCTAGGTCAATAGTTTGAGCTTGGATATTTATTCTTTGCACTTGGAACGCTTGAATCCCAGTATTTGCATGTATCTTCATAATCTGCATTTTCTACGTAATGAAGTGTGTATAGTTAAAGATTAAATTGTTCAAAGTTCTGCAGGCTTTGAGGTACACATTCTCAATCATAAATGATGAGAATGTAATAAATTATAACATATTTGTATCTCTTTTTCGGATAAACAACTTTTGTCTATCAATTCTTTTTCGTACCTTTTGTCGTTTTTCCACAAATTTTTATTTTTTATGTTAATTTTTCCGACTAAAATCAAAAGTACGCGCCCTATCAAATGGTGATTCATAACAAATTTGTAGACGTGTTTTGGGTGCACAATTTTTGTTTACTAATTTTTTTTCGTAGTAATAAAGCAAAAACTAGGCGTCCTATCTAAAAGTGATTAATAACCATTTTTGTCGAAAAATCTTTTTTCGTATCTTGCATAGTTTCACAAAAAAATGGAATTTTTCATTTTTCATTATTTTTTGTGCGATCAAAAAAGGAATTATGTGACTTAAATATTATATGAATTTTTTATTTTTCAAGAAAATTCAAAAAGTTGTTATGATAATCGTGTAGGTTTTTCAAAAAGCAACGTTTTTCTTCTCTTGACTTTTTTTCATATCGTGCGTTGTTTGGCATAAAATTTTCATTTTTGATTGATTTTTTTAATTTTGTAAGTGTTATAACACTGATAATTTTTTTTATCGAAAAAAGACTTCAAGATAAATTGTTCGGCTTTCTAAGTACTACGAATAGCCGAAAATACAATTTTCTAATCTTAAAAAAAATGTTCTCAAAATTTTTGAAAATTCTCTAACTTTTTGAATTTCGATCTAAAATGGCTGGTTAACAAATTCGTCCTTTCTTTTGGGACCTAAAAAAAGTGTGCCAAAGCTCGATTCGATCCGTTCATTTTTTCTAGGGTTATCGTGTTTACATTCGGACAGACGGACGGACGGACGGTAGGACAGACAGACGCCATTGTCGAAACATGATTTTCGGCTTCAGGGGGTCTCAAAACGTGGAGATCTGTTAAAAAACTGTGATGTCAAATTTCAGACAATTCTAATACTTTCTCAATTATAAATTATGAGAATGTAAAAAACATTTTTTTGGCTACTTTCAGCCAAAAAAGTTTTTTTTAGAGCTCGTTTCGTGCATATCATGCGACCATATTTTAGCATTTTGGTGGTATATATGCATCTCTAGTTCATTATAAATACGCTTTTTAACATTTTTCGTTAAAAAACAATTTATTTTTTATATCATTATTTAATTAATCATTTTCAGACTATCAACTGTGTGCATATTTTATGTATTTTATTTGTAATACTTACAGAATGTCCGTAGTCGAAAATAAAAAAAATAAAATAGTATAAATTAACTGCTTTTACATTGTTTACTCGTTATTAAAAAAAAATTTTATTCAACGGATCATTTTTACAAGATTTTATTATTTTGTGTTAAAAATTCCAAAAATTCATAAAATATTCATCGCAGAGCGGAAACAACTATTTTTAATTGTTGAACTCTTTTCCACAAGAGCGAAGAAGTAGAGTATCAGGTGCTTTTTTGAGTAGTTTCTCCACTAGTACATTAGAAATTATTATGAGAAATATAATAATATATAATAATAATTTTTTCGAGGGTTAAAGAAAATATTTCTAAATAAAAATAAAATAATATTTATGATTATATAAATGTATGGTTCAAAGAAAATTATTTAATTATGATAACATTATTTTGTAAAATTTACATTTTATACCAACCATGTTTTATGAACAAGTATACGCTAAAAGAATGTTAAGTTTGAATTTGAGTTTTTATTTTATAAAACAATTTTCAAATTTTTACAATGTACTCCATCTTCTTGTACTATGTAATTCATCAGTCAATCAATCAATTAATCTGTCAATTGCTTAGTTTTTTCATTCATTGCATAAATACCTAATTAATTTGTTTATATATTCTTTTATTGTCAACAATTAAAAATAATTGTTTCCTCTACAATGATTATTAAAGATGTTATATTTTTTTATTTAATTATTATTCATTATTTTTATATATTATTAATTAGTAAACAATGTAAAAACAGTTAATTCATCATTTTGTTTTCATTTACTTTTGACAACAGATATTCTGGAAGTATTTTTCACAAAGAAAATAGATAAAATATGTACAAAGTTCATAGTGTGAAAAGTATTATTTAAATAATGGTTAAAAAATAAATTATTTTTTAACGAACAATGAGAAAATGAACCAAAATACTCGAGCAAAAAAAAACGAGCTATTTAAAAAACAATTTTGGCTGAAAATCGTTTAAAAATGGGGTTTTGAAGGGCCAAAACTCTTGACCTATGTGAAGACTAGAAGATTATTTTTTTAGATGTACGCATAATTTTCTGCACTACAACTTTTCCTCTAGCACCATTAAGGTACCGCTTAAAGTAAGAGTCATTATAAATATTCATTAATTATAATTTTCAGGGGGATTCTTGTGCCTATCATGATATTGTTTCCAAAAAACATTTATTTCAGCCTTTCAGATATTTTTGAAAATATAATCTTTTTACAAAGGCTCTGCATTGTAATTTTCGCAAAACTAAATTTTCAACGCATCAAATTTAAAATTACTTAACAGTTATAAATTTGAACTTGAAATTGTAAAAGTTAGTCTTAACGATTCATATATGGAACCGCTCGAAATTGAAATTATTGGGTTCTGAACGATTTTAAGTTAAAATTATCCAAATTGTTTTAAAGCTTCCTTTTTAAAAAAGAATTTTTCGAAATAAAAGATCTAGCAATATTCAATTCGAAATCATTTAACTTGAAACGTTATTAACTTGAAATTATTGAATCTTGAAAGTACAAAATTTAAATTTTAATTCATAATCGTTCAACTTGTATTAGAACTTTCATTTTATCATTGTAAAAATAAATAAAAATTAAATGCCAAAAGCATTTAATTACAGACTGCCGATTAATTTTGCTTATTAAAACTTAAAAATTTTAATTATGAGGACTTTTAATTTAAAATTGTATACAATTTAAACAAATTAAAACAAAAATTGTCGAACTTGGAATGTTTCAATTTGGAATTTACTTATTAATTAATTTGCCTGTCAAGGCATTGTACTTTTGACACTTTTTACAATTTCACATGTAGATCGAATAATTAGTAGTTCATAGAATTATAATTATATTATTTGAATTTTTTCGAAGATTTTCAAGTGTTTCATTTTTTTAATGTTTTGCGTAGGAAAAAAAATTCTTTTTTTTTTTTTAATAATGTGTTTGGTGGCAAACAACCATAGATGGAAAGAAAAAATTTCGGCGAAACATGCTATTTCAAACAATGACGAAAAATGCAATTTTGTTAATTTGTACCTAAAGTTGCACAAAAAAAATTCGTTTTATTGTTGATGCTCTTTTTAATAAACTAAGGAAGCACGTACATATTTTTCAGTATCAAACAATAATTTTTAAATATTGTTTACGGATTCTGTGTAAACGGATTTTTACGTATCTTATGTAAAAATGGCTCATGTTTCAGGATTCGTAAAAAAATGAAAAAGAATTTGGTTTTAAACTTAAAAATATGTACGTGTTTCCTTAGTTTATTAGAAAGAGCATCAAAAAAAAAAAAGGAAAAACATCTTTTTTGCAACTTTAGGTACTAATTAACAAATATGTATTTTTCGTTCATTTGTGAAATATTACATTTCGATGAACAAATTTTTAGTTACATTTTTCCGTCTGAATTTCTACAAACTTTATCAACAAAAAAATATAAATTTTTTTTCCCATACACAAAAAATAAAAAATTTTGAAAATTTTCTATCGACTTGCCCGACGTTGAGAATTTAGCAAAAAATTGTTCGTAATGTCGCAAAGAAACTTTTCAGTAATCTAAACATTTTGAGTTTTTCGGCCTAGCCTATTGGTTATACCGTGACACGCTTCAAATGTTGTTCGTGATTTTTTACATTATAATAATAATTTATGAACATAAAATTTTAATAAAGGGCTCAGTTAAATATTTAAATGTTATCACATTCAATGTCAGATTGAAAATACATTTTTCACAGCTTATTATTAATTTATGTGAAAAAAGTAAAAAAAAATGTTTTCTTCGAAACATAATATGTACTTCAAAAGATTACGAAATATGCACTTTTATTAATTTGTATCTAAAGTTGCGAAAAAAATGTTTTTGTGTTTTTAATTTTGTTGATGCTCTTTTTAATAGGCTAAAGAAACACATACATATTTTTAAGTTTCAAAAAAAAAATTTTTTCCTTTTTTTACGGGTTTTCTGTAAACGGTTTTTTACGGTTTGAAACTTAAAAATATGTGTGTAACCTTAGTTTATCAGAATGGCCATCAAAAAATAAAAAAAGGAAAACCATTTTTTTTCAACTTTAGGTACAAATTAACAAAATTGTATTTTTCGTCATTTTTTAAAATATTATATTTCGATAAAGAAATTTTTTTCTCACTTTTTACCGTCTTAATTTCTTATTTCCATAAACTTTACCCAAAAGAAAAAAAAAAAAAAAAAATTTTCCACCAAAAATATAAAATATCAAAATTTTCAATCGACTTGCCCAACCGTGAAAATTTTTGTTTGAATTTGTTCGGAATGTCGCAAAGAAACTTTTCAATGCGATTACCAATGAACCTAATCATTTCAAGTTTTTTCGGCCCATCTTATTGGTTATGCCGTGACACCCTTCAAATGATGTTGATCATTTTTCACACTATTATAATAAATTATAAACGTAAAGTTTCAATAAACGGTTTAGTTCAATATGTAAAAGTTATCACATTCAATGTCAGATTAAAAATACATTTTTAACAGCTTCTTATTACTTTATTTAGACAATTATTCTTACAATAAGAAGAATTTTCCATCCATGACTTAAAAATGTCCACAAGATTAAAATAAAATCTTTGTTTCAGACATGGTGTGGAAATTACACGAACGGCGCACTAAAATCAAAGCTTGTGGAAGGAGTCCACGCTCCAAATCATTTTCGAGTAATTGGGACATTATCAAACAACGCAGATTTCGCGAGCGCGTGGAAATGCCCTGCCGGCAGTGCAATGAATCCTTCCCACAAATGTATTTTATGGTAGTGAAAAAATGACTGAAACTAACTTAGAAAACCTCGAAATTGAGGGATGACTTCACATTCCCGCCCGAGAAATAGGAAATCTTACTAATATTCCTCACGTCTCGCAAATATGGAATGCAAAGGACCGAGAACATCGAAAACCGAAGAAATGTTCATCCTCGAAAGAAGACAAGTTCAAAATGCGAAGAGTCGCAAGCGAAACACGTAAAACACTTTTGCGAAGTGAACGAAGGCGTGCGAAAATCAACTTGTAAATAGACTGATTTTTAGAAAATGTACATAATTTATTATACGCACTTAGACTGAAGGTTTATTAACATTTACGTAATGTTTACGCTCTGTAAATATTTATACATCTAAATGAAAATATAAAACTCTTTAATCGTCATGTGTGAAATTTTATTTAACAGGTATGTTCTTCTTTTTCTTCTTTTTCGAGAAGTTGCTACCATTTTCTATCGTCACGCTCGTAGCTTTCTTCTTCTTTGGCGCAGAGTTGACATTCTCCGGTGGTGTTTTCCTCTTCTTTTCTGTCGTTATCGTCGGGATTTCAGTTTCGCTGATTTGATTACTTAAAGATTTGCCTTTCTTCAGTTTTTTTTGAACAGGTGCCTGTTCTTCTTCCGTCCAGGTTGATTCTTTCCTCTTTTTTGGAGACGAGTAATCACTTTTCACCGCACCTTTCTTTTTCTTCTTTTTGACAGGGCTTTCGATCTCAACTTCATCATCGGATGATCTTTTCTTCTCACGATTCTCACCCTCGTTCTCAACATTCTCTACAGTAAAATTATTCACCTTCTTCTTTTTCTTCTTGCTCACTACATTATCTTCTTCTACGTCTGTGTCCTTTACTCTTGCTTTCGATTTCTTCAAACGCTTGACCTTTGAAGCTTCCTCTTCTTCGTCTTCGATGATCACTTCTTGTCTCATTCTCAGTCTATTTATATTTTTTACTGGAACAACTTCTTTAACTTCGACCGCTTCCTTTTTATACTTAAGATCTTTACACGGATGTGCAAGAGTGAGACACACAATTCTCGAATTGCAAGTGACTCGATTCAGCAAAGCAATTGAGTCATTCGTAAAGCGCCAGAGTTTTATTTCCCCAGAACTGGAGGCAGTCACTAAAAGATCGTCAAAGTGCTGCATGCATTTCAATCTGGCATCATGTGCTGAAACATCAAGAGTATGGGAATTTGCCTCGAGATCGTAGAATCCGATTTTGCCATCCTCGAAACCGATAGCGATTAGACCATCATTGAGGAATTCCACGCATATAATCTTTGAGTCAAGTTGAATTTCCTCATCGACTCCAGCTGTTTCTACAGAGTAAACATCCACTTTGTTGTTGGAAGCGATCAGGTACTTTTCGCCATTCGGACTCCATTTTAAGATATTGATGTTTTTGGCAAAAGCTTTCCATCGCGGTACCAAGTTCGTGGCGTAGGCTAATTTACCCTTGACTAAATTCCACGTTCTGAGCACACCATCGCCGCCGGTAGACAAAGCTATTTTGCCAGATGGATGAACAGCTAAAGCTTCGATGGGTAAACCTTTGTGTGGCTTTTGCCAAAGTTTCTCCACTTGCCAATTTCCACATCGCACGACTCCTATCGAGCCATCGCTGCTGCCGGTAAGTAAGTGAGAAGCATCGGGTGTGAAGGTAACGCAGTTTACCGAATCTGAAATAAATAAATATTTATCAAAGAAAGAATTTATTTTAAATAATTCTATGAATGCAGGGCTCGGATCGACTTCAAGAAAGTTTTTTGAAGGCCTGGTGGCGCACAGTGGGCTATTTTGCAAAATTGACTTTCAAAACCTAAAATCTCTTGAACGAATTGACCAAAATGGGTGTTCTTTGAACGAAATTAAAGCTTATTAATTGCAAAATAAGGAAAAATTATAGAGAAGTTTTCTCGAATTTCCCAACCTGGAAAATGCAGGAATAGACCGTTAATTTTTGACAAAAATTACAAAATTGTATCAAAACTATAAAGAACAAAGTTTTGTTTAGTGCAAAATCATATTTTCTAGATTTTTTAATGCTGAATTCAAATCTGCCAAGAAAAATAGCGCAGCGCATTTCCTTTCCGAGAAAAATGCGGTTAAATATGAAAAATCTAACATTACAAAATATTACAAAATAAAGAATGGCGGATCCAATATGGCAGAACAAGTTTTTTAAAATTTAGGAAAATTTACCAAATTGCCGATATTTACGTTTTCGAGGGTTCTGAATCCAAATCTGACGTCAGAATTTCAGAATAAGATAAAATTTGGGCAACTTTACAAAATAAGTCATATTTACGTTTTCGAGGTCGCTGAATCAAAATCTGATTTTAAAATTTCAAAATTAAAAACTAAAAATGATAGGTCGGATTTAGTGAAACGAAAATCGAAAAATAAAATGCATGTCTTACATTATTTCGTGAAGTTTGTCGCCAAAGATTATGTTCAGCCATTTTTTATTTTGAAATTCTGACGTCAGATTTGGATTCAGAGCCCTCGAAAACGTAAATATGGACAATTTTCCTAAATTTTTCAAAACTTTTGTTCCGCCATATTGCATCCGTCATTCTTTATTTTGTAATTCTTGAGTCAGATTTGGATTCAGCGACCTTAAAAACCTAAACATAATGAACTTCGTTAAGTTACTATCATGTTTGCGACTTGCGTCTCTCCATATTGGTTTTTTTCATATTTAACTGCATTTTTCGCGGAAAGGAAATAACGCTACGCTAGTTTTCCTAACAGATTTGAATTCGGCATTACAAAATCTATAAAATATGATGTCTTGCACTAAACAAAATTTTTTTCTTTGTAGTTTTAGTACAATTTTGTAACTTTTGTCAAAAAATGACGGTCTTTTCGCGCATTTTCCAGGTTGGGAAATTCGGGAAAACTTTTCTCTATAATTTTCCCTTATTGGGCATTTAATAAGTTTTAATCTCGCTCAAAGAACGCCCATTTTGGTCAATTCTTTCGAGAGATATTAGGTTTTGAAAGTAGATTTTGCAGATTTGCAGATTTTGGGCTTTTTTACCCCCCTGCCCTCGAAAGTAACGTGGCCGTTGACTAAAGACAGATTTTACGTTTATAAATTATTTTAAACAAAATTAATGTAGATGAACAATTCAATTCAATACGAAACACTTTAAATTCATAAGATTTCAAGCCGAAATATATTTGATTTTCAACAAAATAGTTAAATTTTCAACCAAAAAAGATTTTCTACTCAAACCAAAGAGTTGTATTAAGAACCAAATAGATGAACTTTCCAGATAATTGAGTAAACGAGACAAGTTTTCCAAAAATAAGAATTTTTTCGAAGACAGTTGACTTTTTAATAAAAAATATACATTTTAAACAAGAAAGATACATTTTTAACCAAAAAAGGTTGACTTTTCTACTATAAAAGATGAATTTTTAATCCAAAAGGATGAATTTAACAAAGTAGTTAAATTTTCCAAAAATAATTCGATTTTTAACAAAATAGTTATATTTCTAACCAAATCGTTGAATTTTCAGCATACAAAGATGCATTCTCAATCAATTGGTCGAATAGACAAATTTGTTAGAAGACAGTTGAATTTGTATCAAAAAAGTTCATTTTCAACTAAGACAGATAAATTTTCTACCATGAATGATGAATTTTAAACAAAAGAGTAAAGTTTTT
>CAKNWW010340265.1:0-10633 GCA_932074435.1 Andricus kollari | reverse complement strand
CCGTTATCCACAGTATGTGGATTTTCCAAATTGAAAGAATTTGACCACAACAGGGACGTATACGAAAAAGCTATAAAAGGAACAGAAGGAAAAATCGTTACCGGTTTGGGTACATTTTTCAATTCGAAACATTTTTGCTTGGTAATTTATTTATTTATATTTGCATAGCTAATTATTTTAAATGTCATATAAATTCTAATATTATTTTTCCGAGGACCGTATTTAATTGAAACAAATTATCCAGTATCAACAAAGGTTCTTAAACAGTGTTTACTTTATTCAAACCATATCACAATATTTGTTTATATTGAAACCTTTTAGAAAGTTAGTGCTTTGCGTTTCCTAAAAAAAACTTTAAAATCGGTCAAGAAATAGTGCCTGTAGAGAATTATGAATAGTGAATTCTGGATTTTGACCGCGCAGTCGAAATAAAACCTTCATAATATTTTATTAATAATTTATTCGGAATAATAATTTTCTGAGGAAAGATATTTGTACCTTTCTGGAAAAATTTCCCGTTCGACGTTTTTTGTTACTCAAAATTCGCTCCACTCGATCAGAATGTATTAGCTTAGGACAAAAATTCCACAATTCGGTTGTAGATTTAACTATTATGTTAAAAATTCATCTTTTTGGTACAAAATTAATATTTTCGGTTTAAAAGTTCATCTTTTTGTTTAAATGCAACTATTTGATTAAAAATTCAACTATTCGGTCGAAAATTTATCTGTTTTGTTGAAAATGTAATGTTTTTACTTGAATTCTCAGGAAGTTAAAGCCTTTATAATTGCATTTATTATATTATTTACATTAATTTTTGAAAACGTCAAAAATCAACTTAGTTTTGATCACTTACTCTATCGACTGGAGATGAAAGAATCTTCGGGGAGAAATGATTACTCCGGTAGAATTAAGATTAAATGAATAGTCGATATATTTAACACTGATAATAATTACAGAAAAGATAAGAAATAAGTAATCCGCGTAAAACGCGCTTCGCTCTAAGTTTTTCCGCTCGACAATAACGCCCTTAATTTATTTCGCACGACGCTCAGTATAAAAAAACTCTCGTTCTCGCTTAAAACGCAATCTCGACTCTCTCTCGTTCAACGCTCGTGCTCGCCGATCGCTCGTTCGCTACGCCCTCTATTCTCTTAATTACTTTGGCGCTAATATTCAATTTCTTGATTTAATAAGAATTTTAAAACGCTATCACTCGGCCATCCGATAATTCAACTCGTCCGCGAGTTGATATATTAACAACGAACCAATTTGGCGTTTGTTTACAAATCATTAATACCGTAACGTTTAGGGACTCGCCTGACGCGCTTAGAGCGAGTCTTCACAATTTCCTCGGAGTCAGAATCTTTGGATTTTCTATAGTCGTTCGCTGAGTCTTGAACTTCGTTGTTTACATGTTTGTATGGTGAGTCGAATTCCTCGCCTTGAAGATCTTCGAAGTCTTCTTCTTCGAAAGGTTTCCAATTTTTAATTGTCTTGCATAAGCAGTAGTAGCATAACGTTGCCCTTTTTTACTGGTTCTTAGGTCTGCTACTCCATAGGTGTCCGATGGATAAATTTTTGTAATTACCAGCGGACCTCTGAATTTTTTTTGTAGTTTGGTTGATTCGCCCGTTAGTTCTGGAACGTCTCTCATAGCGACTGTATCTCCCAAATCGAACTTGACTTGCGATCGATTGGCATCATATCTCTGCTTGTACTTTCTTTATTCTTCTAAAATATTCTGACGAGCTTCTTCTCGTAACTTCGTTGGTGGGGAGTAGCGAGATTCATCTTCATCTTCATTTCGTTTAAGTCTCGTTTGACTTTCTTCAAGATTTTGTCCCAATCTTTTCCCGTATCACTTTGTACACTTCCTTAGATCGCTGGAATTAAGGTGAAGTTAGTTCGCTCTACGAGCCCATTTGTTTGAGGGTGTCGAGGGGAATTAAACGTAAATTTAATTCCATGTTTTTCACAGAATTCTTGGTATAGATTGGAAGTGAAGCACGTCCCTCGATCGGAAATGATCCTCTCAGGCGCGCCGTAGTTCAAAACAAATTCTTCAAGAACTTTGACAACATTTTTCGCTTTCGTGTCTCTAACCGCGTACAGGTTTACAAATTTAGTTAGTATATCGGCGATTACTAAAATGTAACGATTTTGAGTCGCAGTAGTGACAAACGGACCTACATGATCTATATGTATCAACGAAAATGGGCAAATGCCCGGTTTGATCGGATGAAGCTCCCCCGCCTGAGGTCCTGACTTCACTTTCGTAAATAGACACTGCACGCAGCTGCGAACGTGCTGACGCACATAACGACTCATACCTGGGAAGAAATAGTACTCTCTTAATTTCGCTAGTGTTCGATCTATATTGGTGTGACTTTGAGGGCCGTGAAAACGTATCACCATGCTTTTCCTTAATGCCACTGGAATTACGTACAATAATTTTTCGCCTACGCGCTTAAACAAAATACCATTTCTGAGTTCATAATCTGTAGTTTCGCTTAATTCGTGCTTCGAACGCTCTTTTTCAGGTTTTCGTAAAATTTCAGTTTTATGGCGTAATTTTTCATCGGTATACTGATACATAAGAATCTCTTCTTCGGGATTAATGATAGAGAAAATGGTAATTGATCGCTCGGGTAATTCGTCTGAATCGTTCTGATCAACGGGCGCACGACTCAGAGTGTCAACGTGTAGCATTTTGTCACCTTGCCGGTGCACTATATCAAACGCGTAATCTGAAATTAAATTCGCCCAACGAATGATCTGAGGGTTCTTCGTTTTTTGTGTGTTACGGTATACTAATGCTCTACAATCGGTAATAATTCTGAAAGAAATGTTTACAAGCCAGGTGCGTAATCGCGTTACCGCCCAAACAATCGTCAGTAACTCGAGCTTACTTGAATGATAGCTCTTCTCTGGTTCGCTAGTACGGCGACTTATCGTATACACTAGATGATACTTTGAGTCATCGCCCTTTTGAAGGAGCATTGCGGCTAAACCTATTGCGCTTGCATCAGTATGCAATTCAGTTTCGCGCTTCGGATTATAGGCTTGTAATACCGGTTTTTGACTTTCAATTTTTCCCATGCTAAATGGCACGTCCTTCTTTAATAAATCATACAAGGGGCTTGCAATATGTGCAAACTTGTAAACATATTTTCGGAAAAAGCTCACTAAACCTAAAAAGCGACGTAATTCATGCACATCCTTCGGTATGGTATAGTCGATTATCGCTTGTAGTTTCTTGTGGCCGGGTTCTATGCCTTTGGCAGATATCTCATTTCCTAAATAGGTGACTCTAGACATAAAGAGATAAGACTTTTTGAGATTTATGGTTAACCCTGCTTTTGATAAGGCTTCTAATACCAATATTAAACGAATTTTTCAATCCGCCCATGAGTTGCCTGGAATTAATATATCGTCCAAGTAAAATAAAACTTTATGGTTTCGCAGAGGACCCAATACTTTGTACATAAGCTTTTGAGAAGAAAAAGGGGGCGTTCATTAGCCCGAATACCATTCGGGTGAACTCTTCGGTTTCGTCGAGGGTAATGAATGCTGTTTTGGCCCTAGCTTCCTGAGTTAACGGGACCTGCATGTACCCTTCAGCCAAGTCCAAGGTTATAAAAAATTTACAATCTCCGATCAAAGCTAGATGGTCATCTAAATCTGGAAGAGGGTAATGCATCCAAATCGTTTTTTGATTTAATTTACGAAAGTCTACAACAAGTCGCGGATCCCCATTCTTTTTACGGACTAGCAACACGGGACTAGCATACGGGGATGTTGTATCCTTTACGAGACCTAATTCCCTATACTCGCTCAAAATATTCTTTATTGTGGTACGTTCATCATTACTCGCACGATAAGGCTTTTTCCACACAGGGACACTGCCTTCTTTTTCCATCATATCCATATCTATAAGCGAGGTACACCCGAGTCCGCACATGTCAAGAGAGATGGTATTTCGATACGCATTTAGAGTCTATAATAAGTCGTTGATGATGTCATCGGCTGAATTACCTTCAAGGTTCAAATCTGCTACGGTGATTGGAGATCTCTTCTTTGTAGAAACATCCCGATAAGGAATGTACGACGTCTCAACTTCGTTGTTGCACAAATTGATAAACGGTATCTCAAGTTCGTCACCACCACTACCAAAAACCTTTACACAACAAATTGATCGAGGTAACAATATACACTCCGCACTAGATCGAAATTGATCAATTCCAGAATTAGAAGCCTGGAGCTCAAACACAAACGCGTCATCACTTTTTGAAAACTGAAGGTTGTTGCCACATTTACGATAGTTGATCGTGGGATGATCCGTGAACGTACGACCAACGAGGATGCTGACTTCTTGATGATCGTCCGGAACGATATGGATAGTGACCCCTTGCACTGTCACTCCATCAATGGTTACGTCGGCTTTCACACTGCCTAGGGATTCAACTGTATAGTGAATAGGACCCCAACACTTCAATGACACCTTCGCGTTGTCGATTCCGATTTTTAAAGTTTGCGCTAACGAAATCGTTGCCACACAATCGGAGCTCCCCATGTCAATGAGACCACTCACTTCACAATCGTTAACCGATACCCTTTTCAGATATTTAATTAAGGTATGATCTGGATCAACACTAGACACACGACTCACTTCAGATTTACGAGCGGCAGCTGGTGTTGCTTGAAAACAATGACGCTGGGTATGTCGCTTTTGACCAAACTTCTTGCAGCTTTCTATTTTCTGAGGCTCCGGGCGATTCCTCGCAATTGTAACACTTCAAGAGCCCATCCTCATTCTTTACTGCTGGACGTTTATCTGGATGCCGACGTTGATCTCCAGCGCTTCCTTCTTTAGATGTTGACGTTGTCTCTGGTCTCGATGATTGAGAGGATCCTGTCTTCGGGTTTGAAGAATCTTGCTTGTAGGATTTATCTGGTTTTTTAATTCTTTCCCGACGTTGTATGTTAATTCGTTCATATTCTACGATGTTCCACAGTAGATCGTCAATGGTACTATGGAAACGTGCAGCCATGGAACTGCAAGTGTCCTTGGACCATAGGTCCACTGAAACTGGGTCTTTTGTTTCTTTAAAATTTAATCCAAGTTGCTCACACAACTTCACTTTTGAATAGAAGTATGTGCTCAAATTTTCATTTTTCTCTTGTACACGATACGTCATTTTCTTCCATTTAGTAGATTTATTTTCTTCGATCACGTAAGAGTTCATGAAAGCTGTGTGAAACTTCTGCCAATTTACGAACTCCTTCCTACGTAAAGTGTACCAGTCTCGCGTACCGTCGGTAAGATTCATCTTGGCCGTTTCCAGAGCGAAACTATCTAGCCACTGATGTAGATTTTTCATGGAATCGAAAGACTCAATCCATTCCCGGGCACGAGATGTTCCCAGTTCTCCGTTAAATTTTTCTATACCTTTGCTTAGGTCGGGCAAGATATGGTAGCTTGGAACTTTAGGGGATTGTGCAGGAAGGGTAGGTGCGGGAGCTTGAGTGGGGTTAAGAATCGTTGAGGGAACATCGGAAATTTCCAGGTCGGTCATGAGATTCATTCGGATTGTTTCTTTCTCAGCCTCTCGGCGTCCATCTTCCCCTACCTCGCCCAAGATTCGTTCCACTCGCACTCACTTCTCCATGACGATTTGCAGAATTTGGCGCATTTATTACTGGATGGTTATTATTTAACCCTTCGCTAAATTGTTGGTGGAAAGCCTCGAAATCTTTGACTGAAGGGCCGCCTGCCACTTCTTTCCCGTCCATGATGCTCTAGGTTCCAGGATTGCACTTCAAACGAAAATTCACAAATTTTCACTGCACGGCGTGGTCGACGCCATTTTGATAAAATTTACTGCCTAAAATTCCTTTTCCAAAAATCAGTTCAAGTTTTAGTTTTTGAGTTATAAAATATTTCAGCTGGTCCAATAAAAAGCGCTGTATAAACAGACCTGTGTGGGTGAGCGGGATTCCAGCGTAGTGTTCTCCTGTCGCTCACCCCACCTCTGCGCTCGCTTCGATTACACTACATTGGAATCCCGCTCACGCACATACGAATGTTTATACGGCGCTCCTGATTGGTCCATCTCAATAATTTTAAACTGAAAAACTATTTTTGGAAAAGGAATTTTCTATTTATTTTTTTAATTTTTATACAGCTATATAAGTCCGGACACTTGAGTCTGGGACACCCTGTAGAATGCGCCACCTCAATTGCCAGTAACTTGTAACATTTCGATACTCTACTTTAGATCACAAATTATAATATATTTTCGTTTTACATTTAAAAATAATTTAAATTAATGTTGTTGGCGAAAGTTTTATACCATTATTTTTACAAAATTGCTGGAGATTGGGCGAACCCTTCCTAAGGGAGATTCCTCGATTTCTTCTGTGGTCATCTCTTCAACTTTGCCGTTGTGCATGTTTATTTTCATCCGTTTTTGAACATCTCTTTCTATTTTATATATTCCACGAAGGATTGTATTATTTCTGTCGAGTATTGCAAAAACTTCACCATTGGACGTTGATAATACAGTTTGTCTTCCGGTTGGCATGGGCGCAAGCTGGTTATTCCCTCCTCTCACTTGAATCAGTGCATCGCGAGGAAAAGTGTATCTTCGAATTTCAAATTGCCGGTTCGGATTCGTTTTGGGAATAAGGCGAATAGATCCAAGTTCTTCAATTGTGAGTCCACCTAGTTGGAAAGAAGAACGTACGGCAGGAGGAGACCTGGTCCTGACACGAAGAGAAGGCTCGGCAGGAGAAGACTGGGCAGGTAAAGAAGTCTCGGCAGGAGCAGAAGACCTGACCGGAGAACTCGGAGTTTGAGATGGGGCAAGAGAAAGAGTCAAATCAAGAGAAGGTCTGCCACGTGGAACACGAGAAGGAGAATCGTCATCAGGTGAACGCTCGTACTGTGAGCTCAAATCTGCAACAAGAAACAGAGGTTCAATTTTCCTTGTGCATTCTCTTCCGACATACTCGCACTTTTCTTTTCCGGAGAAAAAAGGCCGGTCAAAAACTACGTCATACTTTTAGGGCTATGAGGTTAACAGGTTTCGTGATGATTTGTCATGTCTTTGGACCTTGTTACTTTTTTTTTAGTAAAACTTCTTCTAAAGTAAGAGTGTTCAGTCCACTCCTCATAAGAAACAGTAAGATTTGATGGAAGCCCTCACCGCCGAATCGTCTAAAGTAATTTTTAGATGACTTTTAGTAATGTACCATATATGCACGCGCACATATGGTACGAATCCCGCACCAACAAGGATACTTTTCGAATTCCATTTTTAACACACACATTCTGTATTCCCTCGGAATAAGTTCAGATTAAAGTCGTATTTATTTCGGACAAACTCAAATAAGATTTAAAAGATAATTGCAATTTGGACGGAAGGAGGATTTAAGGACACAAATTCTCATTAGCGCATAGCTTAAAAAAATGTGCCTACAATAATAGATATATTATTTTGTTATATTTACCAATAGATTTAAGGATGACCACCAAGTATAAGGCAATAAAAGAAACAATTTTCATCTTTTCTGATAAGAGGAAAAGATATTTAATGTACTATGCAGAATTTAATTAACAATTTAACTAATGAATATTCTGCGTCGTTGGATTATATAATGTATCGTATAGCCGTTATCTGATAGATAATCAGCTTCAACCATGTTCTGCTGAGATATTTACATTTAATTAGAAATACTTACAAGAAAAAATGTAACTACAAAATTCGTTAAAACTGATATCACAAGTTATTTAATGGCTTACGTTTTAAAGCAAACCCTTTTTGAAATGGAAAATTTAAATATAATATTTACGTGATGAATGTTTTTTAATACCCGGTCAGTTCACGGTGTTCTGCTGGTAAAGTGTTTAAAATATTTGAATGATTTCAAACGACTTTTAAACATTTCTAAACATTTAAAAGATTTAAAAGATTTCTTATTTAGACCAATAAAGTTTGGAAATGAAATTATAATTCTGTATTTGAATCGAGATTTAAAAAAAAATTCTATTCTTCTAAATCAGAATTAAAATTCTTTCCCAAAATGTCCGTCCCATGCCGAAAAATCGCTTTGCCAAGTCTAATTATAATTCTTCACGAAAACTCCCTACTTGAAAATGAAAATTATCACTCTTCCCGGAAATTCCCTATTCCAAGTCAGAATCAGTGATGAATTTGATCAAAAGGCTGAAATGTAAAGTGAAATTTAAGAATCTTAAATTAGATTAAAATCAAATTCAAAATCCCATTTAACGTCCCACATTCGAATAAAGTAAAAATGTAAAGTGTCCATAATTGTAATAATTTACCCATAATATTTCATTTCGAAATTATCTGCAGTTTTACATGTAAGTTGTCCGTTATGTGATTGGTACAAAACACTTCTGGAATTTTCTTGTAAATTCTTGCAGCGTTTCACTTTCTCGAATTTCTTCTGGTAAATTGTTAAATACACCTATAATACTATATACAGCTGTTATTTGTCCCAGATTAGTTCTATAATACTGTTTTCTCAGTTCGCCCGCATATCTTGTTTTGTAATTATGAACATTTGTTCCAAATTCAATTTTATTTTCTGTCTTTATAAGATCGTTTGCCATCCTAAATATCATTTTTGATCTTTCGATGTCTCGAATATAATTCAATAGATGTAAGTTCCGGCGGTAGACTAAAAATTGATTTTATAGCTTTATTCTGCAGCCTTTGTATTTCTCTATCAGTTGCTCTGACGCTGTTGCTCAAGTTGTGATTATACACTGATAGAAATGAATAAGTGGCACAACAATATTTATGATTAAATTAACTCTATTTTATTGCTGGTATAGATACAGCCATACAGGATGTCTGTTTTGGCCATCCGATTCTTGTTGCTTACGAAAGTAGACGCGCAGGTGCGATCAAGATGCGCCTGTTGTAAACTCGAGTGTAAACTAAACAAAGCGAGTCGGGTAAATCAGTCATACAAAGGGTATTGCTAAACGACAACATTTCAGAGATAGTTCCCTCACGCAAGTGTTTAATAGAATTACACATTTCATACAATAGCAACACATATATTACATTTTTGAACCACAAATATAAGTAACTTGTATTTACCATATTTCAGTAAGTGCATTTCCTACTCTTTATCATTGAAGTACACGTATTATATTATAAATATGCTCGTAATTTTTCAACCAACGATCATATGGTTAAATCAACATTATTATTTCTATCAGTGTGTTTGGTCTTAATATCAGCGCCTAACATCCGGAAACATTTTGAAATGCCGAGGCTGAAATATTGAGATGCTGAGGCCACTAAGTTTGGTCTTATAATCAACGCCTAAAATTTGGAAACATTTTGATATGTTGAGGCTACAATATTAAAATGTGGAGGCCACTAAGTTTGGTCGCACAATTGATGCCCAACATTCGGAAACATTTTGAAATGCTGAGGCTGATATATTGAAATGTTAATGACACTCGGTTTGTTCTTATAATTGACGCTTAACATCCGGAAACATTTTTAAATGCTGAGGCTGAAATATTGATACGTTGAAGCTACTAAGTTTGGTCATATAACCAGCGCCTAGCATTAGGAAACATTTTGAAATGCTGAGGTAGATGTATTAAAATTAAAGGACACTAAGTTTGTTCTTATAATTGACGCTTGACATCCGGAAACATTTTTAAATTCTGATGCTGAAATATTGAGACATTGAGGCCACTAAGTTTGGTCTTATAATCAGCGCCTAACATTTGGAAACATTTCGAAATGCTGAGACTAAAACATTAAAATGTGGAGCCTATTAAGTTTGATCGCACAATTGGTGCTCAACATTCGGCAACATTATGAATGCTGAGGCTAAAATATTGAGATGTTGAGGCCACTAAGTTTGATCTCATAATTGACACTTAACATCCGGAAACGTTTTGAAATGCTGAGACTAAAATATTCAGATGTGGAGGCCACTAAGTTTGGTCTCACAATTGGTGTCCAACATTCGAAAACATTTTAAAATGCTGAAGCTGTATATTGAGATGTTGAGATCACTAAGCTTGGTTTCATAATCAGCGCCTAGCATTTGGAAACACTTTGAAACGTTGAGGCTAAAATATTAAAATGTGGAGGCCACTAAGTTTTGTCTCACAATTCGTGTCCAACATTCGAAAACATTTTAAAATGCTGAAGTTGATACATTGAAATGTTGAGGACACTAATTTTGGTCTTCTAACTGACCCTTACAATTTTGAAACACTTTGAAATGTTGAGGCTAAAATACCAAAATCTTGAGGCCACTAAGTTTCCTCTCACAATTATTGCCCAGCATTTGGAAATGATTTGAAACACTGATTTTGAAATACTAAGCTCATAAATAACGGCCTCCTTGTTTCAATTACAAACACCTACTAAACGCCAGACAAGATGCGAGATTCAGCTTCTCGGCAGAAGGAAATGGCTGTATATGCAAATGCAGGAGTATAACCTAACATAAGTGTCGGAATACTATCGAGAATAACAGTTTCACGTTTCATGCACGTCCATATGCCATTGCCAGATTACCTTCCACTTTCCTATCCACCTCTCGCAATTCCCAACATCTTTCC
>CAKNWW010340259.1:521-13179 GCA_932074435.1 Andricus kollari | reverse complement strand
TGTGATAGAAGTTACTCATAATAATAGACACATCCCAACAAATTAATTCTCAGGTAATTTTTTCGCGATAGAAGACTTTTTCGAAACTTTAACTTAACAAAATTCAGTGATTTTTTTTTGTATACTTTTTGGAAAGGTGAAGAATTAATTTAGCGAGGCGTATTTGGTCAAAAACAAGTAGCGAGTATCAAGAGAGAATATCCACCTTATGGAAGTCCAAGTGAGATTTCTAGGACCGATACCTTTTCCGTTCCTCGAAAGCCTGAGCATCGCCTTATCTTCGATCTTTTGATGTCTGTTTGCCGCCACTAGGGCCCACGAGACCCCAGGGACTTGGACATCTCTATTTTTTGTTTCTCTTGAAACCGTTCTGATTTTTCTCAAGAGCTTCTTCACAAAAAATTAAAAATAAAAGTTTCTTGGTAGGTAGACTGGGGCGAAGTTGATCGAAGGGACAAAGTTGTTAATGCAAATAAGTCCTATTTACATAATATTATACAATATTCGGGCTTTAACTATGCTCAGTTTTATAAAAATGAATTCCCGATATATTTAAAATGGATTTAAGTTATACCAGAATCTTAATTTTGTAACATTTTTAACCAAGCATCTTGTATAAACGAAACAAAACCATTTCAATTTAAAAGTTGAAAACTTCCAATGAAATTCCTTTACTTTTCCCTGATTACTAGATTTTCCGTAACAAACGGCCACCCTGATCCTTTAAAAAATTATAATCTGAATATCCCTAAATTTGAGAAATGTTTCGCAACATACCTGAAATGTTCTTTCCGACGACGAGGGTGGCGTCAAGGGCGAGTGGTGAATTTGCCGAGTTATTACTGGGGTCGTTCCTGAAGGGGAATGCCGATCAGAAGGTGGCCTCGTCTCCCTGGCTTCCCTCTCGCAGACTGAACCAGGTGACCAGATTTCACCCTTCCGACTGTTTGTTGAAGACACATCATTCGGTTTCGTGCTCAGGTTTAATGGAGCTTCCTCGTCTGAAATCAAATTGAAACCCTGTTCTTCAAAATCTGTTTTTTAAGTCACATTAACATTACTTAACAATTTAAACTGAAAATTAGATTAAATTATGATTTTTCTTTGATTTATTTTTCAAAATTTTTAATTCAAGGTATAAATCAACTTCAATTAAATACACCATCTTTTTATACCGGAAGTGTAAGACATATTTTTTTGTTTCTTTCGCGACATTGTTGAATAAATCATGTTAGGTATTATAAGGGATTTTCATAAAAACCGGGGGGAAAATGAGAATGACTGTCATCCCTGAAGTAACGAAAGACATTTGTCTCTCTCGGAAAATGCTTTTGTGAAAATCCCAAATTAAAGTAAAGTCAAATTACATGCAACAATGTAACACAAAAGGGGATTAGCTCCATAGTCAATTTTGGAAAGAATAGCACGGCAAAAGGAGGCGTTGTCCTGAAAAGAATTTACGGTGGTTTCTTGTTCCTCTTGCCGGCAGGTGGGCGACACGCGAGCGTGCCAGGGTCCTAAATCCAGAGGGAAAAAAGGAGCGAGAAAGGTGGAAGGGAGTCGAGAAGCGAGAGTAAAGGAGAGTAAATTAAGAACCCGCATGCGGGACAGAAATAAATATAAAAAAAAAAGAAACAAATAGATGTAGCAAAATTGAAATAAAAAGATAAGAAGATAGGAACGAACTATTAGACAGTTATTTATCTCACAGCGCAGCGGTGGGATGATTCCTCTTCTTCGGTTTTTGTCTAATTTTTCTACATAATACTATGATCGACTTGAATTTTAACAAGTTATATGAAACCAGTAAGAGGAAGGAGTAATTTCTTCTGTAGGATATAAAACTTAAGGAAAGCAAGGACACTAACCGAATTTTGCTTTCTCTGGTGTGCACCTTCGGGGTGAGCCAGCCCTCGCAGGACTTGGTGGTTCAGGATGAACCGGTGAGCCACTGGCGATGGATGTCGTCTGCTGCGAAGGAATTCTGGGAGGCACGAGGGAATGGGGTAGCAGAAGGCCCACAGCATGGTGGGCCCACCAAGCAGTGCTGGCCGCATATCCTCCATACATTAAACCACAGCGCATCTCTGTAACATGAGAATCCAGTCTTTCAAAATCAGAACAATGCCTAAAATTAAGACTTACAACGAATTATATATTCCAATTTGAATTATTTTTATCATCATATTGTTCCACATTTTCTCACGGGGTACAGAGTGGATACTATTCTCACATTCAGTGAAGAAAGCTAGTTTACAATAATCTAATTATCCACTGTGGACCATAGATGAAGTGATGCTTTGAACAAGAATATGGTATTGAATAAAAGAAGAGTATCCACTGTGTACCAGAGGAAATAATTTCTGTTCACTTTACGTACCTCGAGAGGTCGAACTTGCAGAGAGGGGTAGATTCTGAAACCGCTGTAGTTCCGTGTTGTATCCGGGAACGATGGAGAAGGCACTTAGTCGGTCCTGGGCAGGTTGACTAAGGGTGGAGGGATTTGAAATTGTACTGCTTGAACTGCTGCTCCCAAGACCACCTGGACTCCAGGGCGACGGGGGTAAGACGCTGGGACTGTTCGGCGGCGAGAGCGTCGCTGGGGGCGACAAAGCTCCCGCCGGAACTCCCACAGGATTGCAGTGCAGTTCTGGTTTTATGTACCAGGATCGCGACACCGCTTCTGCAGATAATAAAAACACCCTCAAATAAAATTTACCCAATAAGACACCGTTTATTTCAATTATCCACACTTGAACACGATTCACTGTGTACCAGATGCCCCAATTCTCATTAAAAAATTATTTTTGTTCCTTTTAGAATATCTTTTTATGAGATATTTTAGAGAGTTGACTCAGTGAACCATTTGGTCAAGCGTTAATCACTAGCCTCAATATTTGCATTAAAAATTCTTTCTGGTCTCACAAGTGATCTTATTATCAGGATTTTCATTTTTTCAAATAATTTTTGACTTCTACTCATAAAATATTTTTCATAATGAAAGGGAACATTTTTTGGATTTTAGACAACTTGATTTGCTTGTATTGATGTTTCCAGTAAAAGGGAATCGTTGTAGAGAGGAGAATTCATTGGATGACACTATCAGCCCTTTTTTATCGGTAAAATGATCAACAATATTCGTAGGCATACAAGAAACGTAAAAATTGTGTACGATATTGGGTATATCAACGTGCGTGCATCGTCTGAACTGGTTGGGCAAATGATCGTATCTGAGGTCGGAGGGACGTGATTGCCCGGCGAGCTTTATATCGTGACGAGTTCGCAGATGGCGAACCAAGTTTAGTAATGAAAATAAGAACAATATCGTTAATATTGATAAAGCACATTGTCTCCCGAAATCAGAAAGCACACGCCACTAAGATTTTATCATTTTATTGCCTTTAGAAGTAAAAAAAAATTTAAACGCATAAATAAATTACCTACAATAACAAATTTGTGTTAAACATCTAAATTATTTGTTATTTCACAACAATTACATTTGAAACGAATGGAATGTTTTCAGAAAAGGAAATTAGACTATCAGTGATTTTAATGCCTCAGCGTATGGGGTAGAGGCTTAATAAACAAATTTAGCTATTTGAAAATATTAAAAACTTCACTTCCATATCGCAAACCTGTAAATCTGGATTACATATTGTTAATGGCTTTTTCTTTCATGCTTAGTATTTGCAAAAATTAACAGTTGTACAAAGACGAATTAATTATGTGAAAATTATTATCTATTTGCTTATAAATTAAAAGCAGAGGAAAATCGAAAATAAGTTATAGGCACGAGAACAGCGCATGATAGAAATTATTGTCTGTGCCATATGTTCATATTATGCTAAATATGTATGTTTTATTAATTTACGCTGTTCTAGTATGTAGTTGGATTAAGAACCCGAATTTACATTTATGGAAATAAATTGTCCTTCATCAAGAAATAATTTAGCTGTACTAATAAAGACTTTAAATAATATTGTCTGCTTCCCAATTTTCGTGTTGAATAATGTAAAACCTATTTTGATTTCATCAGGTTTGTTGAAGTGACAAAGCATATTTTTTCAATCGACTTTGGTTAAGAAAACAGCATGGCATGATTTGTCTTTCGCACTTGAGAAAACAATTGGAAACCAACACTTTCGAAGGTTATATTCACTTCGAACAGTATGTCTCCAGTTGATTATAACACTTTTGTTCAAAATTTGTTTCCCCTAAAATCAGAACTTTTGAAATAAATCTGTGTATGAAAAAGAAATGACAATTAAAGGTAAATTGGCTATTATCAATATTCAGTATCTAACTGAAATTAGTGAAAATTATAATTGATTCAAACTTCGAGAGCACTCAAATCACTAAAAATGTTAATCCAATGATACTCACATTAGTAACAAATCATTAATTCGACTTGTTCCAAGTGTGTTATCTTCAATTTAATATGAATTACGATCATAATGTGTATATAGTTTTTCAAATGGAATTCTGGTGCTCTAGTTTGGAATTAGTTAAAAATATTTACGAAATCTGACACGCAGGAACTGATCAATCCAACTGTTCAAATACACGAATCGAAGTAAAGTGTTATAGTCGTTTCTGGTACCAGCAAGTTATACGACAACAGATAACATTCGACCACGTTTTAACAACGCAAAAAGCAATTGATAATGAATTATTTAAAGTTTTAAATACATTTTTTGTATCACTGATTTTTTTTATTTTTTTTTTTTGATAATACTTAAATTAATTCACTATGTCTTTGGTCATTACTTCTTTTAAAAGGTGAATCTGATCTACGTGTATGCATTTATTTCACTGTTATTATCATTTCTATTTTTGTACTACGGAACAAAATATTATGTTTATCTTCAACAACTTGGTCATTAGACAATTAAAACTCTTAAGGTGCTTAAATATCAAATTGCGAAATAGAGTGCTGTTCATATTATTAGAGAGCTTATATATGTTTCAAGAGGATTTCGAGAAGAGTTTAATTTAAAAATCCAAAAGCTGAGACAATGTTGTAATAAATAAAATGTTGGGGTTTAAAACACTTTTTAAATAAACATTTTCTCAGCTGGAGATCTGTTTTAACTTGAGGAATAACAGAAATAGCACAATTACAAAAATGTTTCCTTAATTTAAATGATTTAATGTATTAAGTTGAAAGTCAGATATCTCACTAAGAATCGTTACAGGAAATTCGTAAGATTAATGACGTTGATGAGATAACACTTGTATGACATATAAAAGATGTTTTATTCATGATTTTCGACCGCGAGTGACATGTTTTTCGTCACATTCGCGTATATAGATGCAAAATGTTTTCCTTCATTTTTGAAGAATAAGAGATGCTTGAATGAAATATTGATTCACGTCTGTGTAAAAATTCAAATTTTCGCCATCAGGATACAAAAATCAAATGTAGATAACGATAAATTAAATGAGATGAAGTGTGTCAGCAAAGGTACTTTGATTTTCAATTCTATATCCAGTGATTAGAACAAATCTTTTGTATTCAAATCTATATCAAAGTATATTGAAGAGTCTGCTGATTTGTAGTACTAATACTTATGCTTTTAAATAAAAATAGATAATTTATCAATCCTATACAATTCACAACAAATTTTCTTAAAGAACGTTTACCTCATTGTTTTTTTTTTTTCCGAGTAGTTGTCAAACAAACGATTCATGACCATCTTTTATAGACATTTCAGATCAACTTGAGGACTTGTGGGACGATCCAGAAAGAATATACAATTTTCAAAAATAATTTAAAACACTTACCGCACATGACGTTCCGCATATGGGATCTTGCAGGGTTAAGATCTCTTCCTCTGGTTCATCCCACGAAACAAGACTAATCCACTAAATGTAAGTCAGTACGAAGTCAGCACTTTGAACTTAAACTTGAACATGCAAAACTAGATAACAGCACAGTAGAGCTTCGACACTAGCAGACAACCGATTGGCACGTGTCTGTTCTTTGCTCTTCTACACGAAACGACACGTGATTGGTTCTCCAATCATAGCCTACTTAAAATAATATCAAAAAGGCAACAAATTGATAGAGAAGTATTCCTGAAGTGTCACGAAGTCTGTCGATGTGGAACACTTCCAGCTGGTAGCTGCTACCAAAATCCTTATCAGATCTGATGCTTCTTTTAGGATCCGAAAATTCCAGGTTCCTCTTCAGGTTTGAGAATCCTTTGAAGATGTCAAGACCATCAGTAAAGTCACTATCAGGATCCAAACTGATCTGTTCAGGTCAAGATGAGTTGGATGATTGAAACTTCTGATGATTTTCTTGTATAAAGTTGATGATGGGTAAGTTTGGAAACTTATAAGGTCCTGGGCCGGTTCGGAGAGACGGAAGGAATATGAGCGTCCCAACGTAGAGCAGGACCCTAACTGACCCCAGTGTAGCGAGTGGTCGGTTCCCTTACCTGCTCGGTTTCTCTTCGAATCACTCACACAGGGTAGCACACATGGCACCGGTGCTTCACGTGTGCACGCTACCTGCACGCTCCGCCCACACGTGGTGGGGATCTTCTTCTCACGAGGTATCTAGCCTGATACTCGATTCTGATCAACCAGCTCCCCCTCTTTCATCGCTCCTCCACTTTTTCTATCCCTTTTTAACGATTTAACCACCTCTCGCTCTCTCTCGAGACCACCTTTTCAGGCTCCCGCATCTATTTCACTCGTGGCGACTTGGAGAGGTGATGTTGATTCTTGATTCGTTGGAAGTCACCGGAAATGAGTGTGGGAACACTTATAAATCCAATGATGTGTTATAGATACTTTATTAGAAGGGGGTTGACAATTTTTATTGGGTATTTTAATATGAGTAATTCAAATGGAAGGGTGAAATACTTTTTTTGTGGGAATGTTTGGTGTAAATCTTATAATGATAAAGGAATGAGGAAGAGGAACTAAATGTGAATCGGGGTTCCAAATGTGGATCAGTGGTTTTTCTTTTTCGATAACGTTTTTGATTTTTATTTAATATAAATTAATGGCGTCCCTCTACCTTAAAGGCTTAGAGGAAAGTTATACTGTTAGAGATATATGGTTTAAGAAATTCGGAATTGTTATTAACAAGATGCGTTCACTTTTGTTTTTACAATTCAAGCGGGGAAAGCTAAACGGTGCTAAATCCAATCAACCAAATTTTTATAAAAGGAGCAAAAATCCTTTCTAGAGGAACAATTTACAACCGGTTGAGTAAATTATTCTTTTGTGTAGGTAAATGAATTAGTTTAGTAACCATTGTATGCAAAAATAGATAGCGCTGTGTGTGCATATAATATTCTAATGAAAATGGCGATAACCTTATCACAGCTTAGCTTATCCTGGTATTACAAATAAAAATAATACTTAAATCTTTAAGGAAATTCCTCAACTACTAATTTTTATTTATTTTATAAACAGAGAACACTATTTAACAGAAAAAAGCAACATATTGAAGGATGCAAATAAAACTATGTCATCATTTGGTTCTGATATTGTAAAATGGTCCAGACAATGTAAAAAATGAAAGTCTGCGTATTTTTTTAATATCAGAACCAAATGATAGTATAATCTTATTTACACCCATCGATTTGTAAAAATAGTGTAAAATTTTGCATTTTTATAATATCTCCAATTTTCAAGTATACTTGTAAAAATGATATAATGACGGTCAAATTAGTTTAAATTCATTGAAATTTTGAAATATTTGATTACATTTAAATTCTAAATTTTAGAGTAAATTATTTTAAAACATTCATTTTTTTCGTTGAAATAGGTGCCAAAAAGCAGGAAAGTTTGATTTTTGAAGAAAACTCAATTTCGTCAAAAACTGGACTCAACAAA
Organism: Andricus kollari; assembly: GCA_932074435.1. NCBI lineage: Eukaryota > Metazoa > Arthropoda > Insecta > Hymenoptera > Cynipidae > Andricus > Andricus kollari. Next base: position 5,325 of record CAKNWW010340259.1, on the reverse strand, counting down.
ATATTTAGCTTTCCCTCTGCTTCAATTCCTTCAATCTAGATTCAGCAAAGAAAATAACTGCTTCTTAAAAAGTTCAAACGTAAACTTTTCTATACACAAAATCATGATAAAAGCGATTTTTTGAACCTTTTATAGTAATCTAGCCTTCCTTTTTGAAGTAATTTTTTATTTTCAACATGCGCTTTTAAAATTAAAAAGTTTACATAGAACAAAAAATATTTATAAAATGATTTGCTCAATTAACCTAATATTTTTAAGTAAATGAAAAAAAAAGAATTTGTTTTAATCAAAACAATTTTTTTATGGACGTTCTTTTATTAGGGTGGTCTATTAAAAAAAAAAAAACTGATAATGAAAGTATTCATAGCGAAAGCAACTGGAAATTTTGAGATTTTTAAAAACTGGACAATGAAATTTTTCAAAATCTACTTTTATTAAACTGATTAAAACTGAATATCAAACATTTTGATCAGCATACATGCATAAATCCGTTTTGAAATTATAAATGTTTAGGTTTTAGAAAAACGTTGCTCCATATTGAAGTTTTTGGAATTTCAGAATTTCAATATGATGCGGTGATATTAATTTTAACAATGAAAACAGCTGTAGCTTTCTGCTGAATAAATATCAACCAAAAGGGCCTGCGATGAATGAATATTTATAATACTGCAACAATTTTTATCTTTGCCTGAATTTGTATCAAGAATATCAAATATCAAAATTAAGCCGATTTGTCTTTAATATCAGTTTATCTTAATACTATTAATTTTAATTTATTTTAAGTAGATTTGATTAAATGCAATTATGAGTACCGTTTATTCCATCAAAGTTTCGTTTAGTTAAACCGTTAGTTGATTAATTTGGTATATAGACTTAGCCACATAATTTGATATTGAATATTACGAAAATTCTCATAAAACTCAATTACAATACAGTGTAAATTGAGTTTGAAAATTATAGTGTTCCAAATCTTAATGCAAAATACATTTAAATGATTACAGAGATCGCAGCGCAAAAGGAGCTCAAAAAGTGGAAAAATAGAGAAAGATTAAACATTTATTTTTACATGTAGAAAACAAGAAACAATCTTTTTATAAGAAATGTTATATTTTTAAATATTTTCAAGCGCTTTTTAAATGATTTCCATTATTAAAGAATTCATTTTGAAAAATTGGTTATATTACTCAGGCCGCTGGAAATTCATTCACAGTGCTATAAAAAAATCCGACAAAAAATAAAATGTGTTAAGTAAACACATTCCATTGTTTAATTATTTAACTTTGTACAGTTCAGTTGAAAAGTGTTCACTTTTTAATCATTCTTTTTAAAATTACAATATATTATTTCCTAAGTGTTCCAATTTTATGTTTTAAAATGTTTTAGCTACAAGTTTTTTTTAAGAGTGCTTTTTTTAATGGACTATAGTTTTCAGCACTTGAAACTTGTTGCACTTAAATAGTTATATTTTAGTTACGATATATTGGTCTTTTTTATTTTGCACTTTATTTATTTATAAATAATTTATTCAAGTCCTTCAATATTATACAGGTAAATTTTATTATTTTTAAGTACATTTCCTAATTTCAGAGAATTCCCCCCGTAACTCAAATATTGTATTATATCGTATATTTAAAGAGAAAAGGGGAAATGGGAAATTTGAAAAAAGTGGAATCGCAGGGGAATAGGGGAAAGACTGTGATCCCAGTGATTAAATACCGGCTGGCGTTACTTATTTCCTTGAATCTGCTTTTTGAAGTAGAGCAGGTCAAGCTTAATTCGGACATAAACATACTTTAAAATTACCACACAAAAATTTAAATAATCTCTAAATTTCACAAAGCTCCCTTTGAACAGACAAATAAAATTTACTTCTAACTTTAAAGGAAATAATAATCTATAAATAATCACAAAAAATCATTTAAATCCGGAAGCTCTGCCGATTTGATAAACCCAGTGAGGGAAATTCGTTGAGGGAGATTGGACTGGGACGTCGCGACGCCACTGCGTCGGCGCTGCGCGGCAAATTTTATTGGATAGAAGTCTTCTCTGGAACCTCCTACGAGGCAACAGGCTAGGGGCTCTAGGCGATGCTAGTCTCTCATTGACGAAACCAGAGTCCTGATTCGAGCTCAGTGATACAAAGCGAGAGAACGATCATGTGAGGGAAAGGAATATACACTGAGAAAATGTTTGTTTGAATCAAACAAAAAAATTTGTTTAATATATGAGCGAAAGAAACAAATTTTTTGTTTGAAATAAGAAAACGTTTATTTGATTTTATTAAATGAAAAATATCTAGCCTCTTGATTGACAAAATTTTCTCCTCATTTAAAACAATAAATGTGTGTGATAAAAATGTATTCAAATAAAATAAGTTTAAATCAAGAATTTCATTGAATCTTACAAATATTGGTCAGACCCCCCATATCAAAGAAAAAATTTGTGTGATTAAAATAACATTTTCTTGAATCACACAAATATTTTTCAAAGTGTAAAAGGCAAGAAAAAAATAGCAGGGTGGTCGAAAAACTTCATTTCCAAAATTCCCTCATTTTTACAAAACCTTTTTCCCTGAACATTTATATTAAAAGACCAGCATTTTAATCTTGTAACATTTGAGACAAATTAAAAAAAGAGAAAGACTTTTCAGTCAAGAAGGATAAAAGTTGCATCAAAATTGTTGAATTTTTAAGCCCTAAGACGAGTTTTCTGTAAAACAGTTCAGTTAAAAAAAAAATTTATTTTCAACCAAACAGTTGCATTTTTAATAAAAATTTAAGAAATCTCAAACCAAGAAGATTAGTTCTCTACCAAAATAGACGAATTTTCAACTAAAGAAGATGAATTTTCGCATCAAAAAATGAAAGTTATAATTTTAGATAAAAAATTAAATTAGAACAACAAAGTAGTTCAATTTTCAACTTGCATCTTTATCCAAAAAAATATGAAATTTCTACTCAAACAAATGGATTTTTTTAACCAGAACGAAGATTTTCAAAAAAGAAACTTGAGTTCTCAAATTTCAGTTTAATATCCGACCAATTTTGATAAACGGAATAAGATAATTTCATTAAAAAATGAAAAATTTTTTATCCTTGACAGTTATTTAAGGCGCCTCTTATGGGAATTCTCTGACTTTTGCAATACATTTGTTTAAATCCCTGACTTTCCCTGACCAATAATATCCCTGGACTTTTCCCTTATTTCCAAGCTTTCCCTGGCATACCCTGCATAAAGAATTTATTTTTGTTTCGCTCATGAGAATTGTGAATTTTCACTTTTTCTCTCTCTCGATGTCTCTCCCTCTCTTTCTTGCTATCACCTCACCTTCCTTATCTACCACCGGTAGCACGCGATCGTTTTCGCTTGACCTTGAAACGCTACCAATTACTAAAGCGGAACATCAAGCATATCGTTATGCATCCAAGTCACCGATTTACCGATATACCCTGGGCTGAAAAATTGGAGCATAAATTGCCCAAAGCACTCGCGTCACGATTTCTTTCAAACTGGTTCTCAATTCGATGGTGATTCGCATTCGTACGGAGGATTTCGATCAGGATTTTTATTTTTTTCCATTTGTCGAGGGTTATTCCACTCTCGAGATTTCCATTTGTGATATTAATTTTTTATATTTTGAAATTAAACAGTGGAGTACCTTTACTGAAAGGTAACTTGCCATAAGGGACTAAGGGGTCGTTCATATATTACGTAAGGTATTTTTTTCTCTTGTTTATATCGTTGTGTCCTTCTCAACTTCACAGCAATTCTGTTTTCGTCTTTATTTAAACAAAAGAAAAACGTCTTACGTAATATATGAATGACCCCAAACCCGCATTTTTTCTATTTTACAGGAGAGACAAAATACGTCCTCAAAAATTGAATTTATTATTTTTGTTTTTAATGAGAATATACTTTTGAGATAAATCAGTGCGGAATTGAAGTTTGAAAAGTTTGATTGGAAAATGTTATTAGGTTTTGAGAAAATTTAGGATTGAGGCCGTAATAAACCATCCAATTTTCAATTTTTTTTAAAGTGAGAATTTACTTTCTATAGCTATTGAGTTGCTGCTTCGATACAAAAAAGATTAAAATGCTATAACGAAAAAAATAATATGATAAAAAATCGTTTCGGAAGAATATGTATTAGAATTTTTTAAATTATTTGAACTGCTAATCTTATTTTTGAAAATTTGTTACAAAGGATGAATAATACAAAATTATACTGGACTAATAATATTCTAAATCTATATAAAATTAATTAGCGCTAGTTAATTCATATTTCTTTTTATCATTCATTTCAATAACAAATTTATAGTAATTCATAACATGGCTTTGAATAAGAAATTAATAGGGGCCAAATAGGGTACCGATTGGGCAACCTAATCAGGCTACCGCTAGCAAGCTCTGGCGCGACAGGATCCAAGCATAACTTCTGCTATAGGGTATTATTGATTCAGATTTTTAGGGCAAAAACAGGATGGCCGAAACAAAACATTTTATCAAGTTCCTGACTTATCCCTGATTTTTCCATGACTAAATTCTCATTTTTCTTGCAATTCTGGCCAAACAAACCTTCCAGATATTCAAATACCAGTATCTTAATATTGAAAATGAATTTTTAATCCAAAAGGGCGAATGTTCAACAACGCAGTTGAATTTTCAACCTAGAAAGATGAATTTTCAAACATAAAAGATTAAAGTTCAACCAAAAACCGTTATAAAAGGACTAATTATATATAATTCTGTCCAAATAAACGAATTTTCAACAAAATAGTTGAATTTTCGAAAAAAAACTATTACT
>CAKNWW010340254.1:0-13938 GCA_932074435.1 Andricus kollari | reverse complement strand
CCGTGCGGCTGATGGGACGGAAATCCTTGGATAAAGTATAACCGATCCTGCCAGATTTCCGAATAGAGACTACTAACATACCTCTCCATTCCATGGAGAAACACCCCAGTGTCAGACTAGCCTTAGCAATTCTAACAAGCGGCCCTATGATGATCTCTCCAGCCTTATGTAAGAAGGCCTGGTATATGCTATTCGGGCTAGAAGACTTGTATGGACTGTGAGACTTTAGGGCCCACCTGACCCTGGATGGGATAACAATCTCGTGGTCTAGCCGCTCTTTCGGGCCAAGGTTAGCCACAAGCGGCTTCGACCAGTCCATCCGCTTCTGCCTTTTTTTCACTGGCTCCGCAAAAGTTTCTACATCAGTATTTATCCACTATATAAAATATATATATATTACTTTTTTACCTTGGATTGTTCATACGTTTTGCTAGTTCTGGCACGTCTATACCTCTCTCTGGTTTCCCTGCGAATCTCCTCGGACTTTCCTTTTTACCAGTGTGTCTCCCCAGCCTTTCGGACTCTTATTGGTCGACAGTTTCTTTCATAACTAGATTTGATGACCTCCGTGAATATATTGGCTGCAATCTCCATCTCCAGGGTGTCTAGGTCTCTGATCGAACTGGGCACCTCCAAGAGTGCACTATAGTTCCGTGAAACACTCTTCTCAGTCCGTTCTTCTTGGATTTCTGGTCCACGTAGAGCCTGCAGGTGAGGTAGGTTCCGACAAAATCTCTATCTGTGAGTCGTCTGGGAGGGTGATGTCAATGACATCTCTCTGTCATATGGAAAGTCGGACGATCCCATGAGTAGCTTTCCAATTTCTCTATGATCTATGGCTATCACCATCAGATCTCTAAAACATAGTTCTAGAAGCAAGTCAACGTTGAATCCCTTTGTCAGTATTCGGGCCGTTTGTTTCACCGCCTTGGTGTCCCTGTAACAAAAACCGGCCCCCCTAATCGCCTTCTAGTATCTCGTATTAACCACGGTTCATGGATTAGTAAGATGCATGTTAGCCTCAGTCATTTAGGTCTGTCCCGATCTTCCTCTGTTTCGAAGGACTCCTCCTGTCTCTGGTCAGCAAGCCTGAGGCTGGCCAGTCCAAAGTGATAGGAGGGCCTGTTGATGAGAACCGCAAGAGCACTTGTCTGGAATTCAGGAATCAGCACAGCTAGGAGTTATTTAGGACCTCCCGTTGTGTTCTCTTCTAGACGCTCTCAGCATACTTTGGAGCAGTTCAATCTCACCCACTTTGGGGTCTGCACCATCCCAGGACCTTGTCTCCGGCACTGTATTTTGCAGCTAAGCTCTAGCCACTGAGTCGGCTCTGACGAATACGAAGACCCCTTCTCTCCGGAAGGAGGTCTTGAATTTCGACCACTGAATTGGGGTAATTCCTTCAAGCGCCTTCAAAGTGGCTTCCCTAAAGTCCCCGACCTCCTCCGCAGTGGGCAACAAGTCCGAGTAGCTCGTATACGCTAGCACCACTGTCAGAGGGTTAATCCTCTGGGCAACTGTCAGCCCAGCCCCTGACGATTCCCTCTTCGCCGGCTGCTGGGCTGGCTTATTTTCTTTCAAGAGAACCGTTAATGCCTTACTTTATTTCTAGCGATTTGTAGACGTTAGAGGGTTTTATGAACAGTGTATTGTATTGTAATAACAAATATTACAGATTATTTATTATTGATGATTAAGGACTCCTTTTTTATTAGTTATTACAAGAAAATAAACCAACAGATCTAGAATTGACTATTACTTTTTGGTGGCTTTTTGCGATGGAAAATTTCAATCTTCTATATCATCTAATAAATTCTAGAAATAATGTCAAAAATGTTTAATGATGTTATGAACATTTTCCGTGGAATCCCATTAAATTCCTTGATGTCCCTTGAAATTTCTAAAACCCTATAAAATCCATTTCAATCCATGGAAATCCGGCGAATTTTATCACGAAATCAGATATCAAACTGAAAGTTTGGGATAATAAGGAAAATGTACTAAGGAACGCTTATGTATTAATACATTTTCACAGATACAGGAATATATTTATAATATTGCCCTTCAAAGAGGGATTTATCCATCAGAGTGGAAAGAAACCAAAGTATGCCCCATTTCTAAAAGCGGTGATAGATCTGGCATACAAAAGCATCATCCTGCTTCTATTGTAAACAATTTTTCCTATATTGTAAGATGAGCATCGCAGATGCTTTAGGTAGCCCTAAAAAGTGGGAAGCAAGTTGATGCAATATATTTCTATTTCTCAATGGCTTTTCATAAAGTGAACTACTGGCTATTAATAATGAAATTACATAATCTTAATTCACCGACCAATCTTCTCATGCTTATTATGTTCTCAGAAATAGGAATCACTATGTTCTGTTCGCGCGTCAATCTCGTGACGCTTATCAGCCTCAATCGGGAGTTCCGCAAGGCTCATACTTAGGACCCATTTTTTATGTTGTCTACAGTAATGACATGGTTGAAGCCCTCCTTGAAATTGTTTAAAGCTCAGCTTATTTAAGCTACCGCTTAATCCAGAAAAGCTTCAGTGGTTGCATTTTCTAGTAATTCGGATCCAATAATAATCAATTATTAATTTAACGATCTTCAATTAAGTGGAGAAGTATCCACGCGCAATCCAGGTAGCAACTTTAACTTGCAGTTGAGATTTAAAGATCATATTGAAATCTCGAGTAAGCAAGCTAGCAAAATGCTTGAATATTTATCCTGAATTTCAAGTGAAGGGAATCTTTTCTAATTTTTTAAATTTATATCATATGCTGAGACCCTTGAAAGGATACGAAAGGGGAAATTTAGTTTAAATTACTACAAGGAAAAATTGACTGTTTATTTCTACTTAGTAGATTTCCCTGTTGAGCGCCACAGTTTGAGACAAGATCTCAAGAACCTTTCTACATTAAAACTGATGAGGCAAGTAATGTTTTCTGCTCTTCAGCGCAGGACATGTGTAGGATGTTGAATAACACTGGTCAACATTTGATACAAGATTTATCACCGGACTTCATTGGGGTAAATAAATCTGAAAGAATATGTATACAGGTTTTGGGGGTCGCCGAGACCGAATATGTGGTTCGCTTTACCCTGTGAGGTTACCCAGAGGTGATTTCAAGGTCACACTGAGGTCAAAGCCATACTGAAATTTGATCCCAGGCGATAAAAGTATTATGAATTAGAGCTTAATACCAACGAATAAAGTTCTACTTCCACCTTTGCACATTAAGTTAGGTCTAGCAAAACAATTCGTAAAAGCAATAAGTAAAAATGAAAGTGACGCTTTTATGTATATCTTTGAAATATAATCCTACCTTTCTGAAGCTAAAATGAAAGAAAATGTCTTTACTAGACCCTGATTATAAAAATATTGTTGCAAACATGGTCCATAACTACAAAAAACTAGATTGTCTGATGAATCTGAGATTTCAGTAAGGAGCAAGGGAAAAGAATGCATCAGGACTTCAGTGAATTTGAAAAAAAGATATCAAGGTCTTTGGGGCAAAAATATGCTAGCAGACTATTGCTGGAATCTAAAAAGAGGCACAAGTGAAACACATAAGAGAAAAGGTATTAGAAGATCATTTAATACTAAACGTAAACGTTTTCAAGTAGAACACTATTGGTGATAACGAAAACATTTAAGATAGAAAGCATAGATGTCCGAAACATTCGTGAGGTATCAAAACTACACAGCTTTGACATGCACGCCTTGCTGTTCTCTTCTTACTTACAACGTGAACGACAGGTGGGCAATTTACCATCTCACTATCCACATAGAGCAATATAGCTGAGCGGTATCATGCTGAAGGATCACTTTGTGATGTCTTTTGGCCCAAGGTTTCACTGAGCTCCTCTTGAGGTTGGCATGAATCCAAAATCATTATAATTTTGTTTTTATTTTCCTAACCATTTCGTCTCAGTATGACTTTGACATGACGTTGAAATTACCTCTGGGTGATCTCAGAGGGTTAAGCAAGCCCCAGATTCGGACTCGGCGACCCCCTAAACCCCATATATGATTTTTCGCACAATTTTTTGACCGTTTTATCTCAGTATGACCTAAAAGTGACATTGAAATGACCTCTGGGTGTCCTCCCTGGGTTAAGCGACCCCCAGATTCTGACTCAATTACCACGAAAACCTATATAGAATTTTTCTCACATTTTTCTAACACTTTCGTCTCAGTACGACCTTGAGATGACCTTGAAATCACGCTTGTGTGACCTCACACGGCTAAGCGAACCCCAGATTCGAACTCGGCGACCTCCAAAACCAATATAGGATTTTTCTAACGTTTTTCTAAGATTTCACTTCAGCATGACCTGGACGTGACCTTGAAATGACCTTGAACCAGACGTGGTACAGATTAACCGACAATATAATGCTCGCTTCCGTTGTAAAAGACGGGCAAAAATAAATATGGAAAATGGCACGATTACTCTGCCAACCCCAGAGGAAATCAGGGAAACTCCATCAGGCAGCTATCGTCCTATCGCATCGCGTTTTCAAGTGACGCTTGTAAAACACAATCCTCGAAACCATTAATTCAGTTACAAAATAAAATTAAAAACAAAAATATAAAATTGTTTGTGATCTATACTTGCCCGAAAATTCCACAAGCAGCTTGTAATTACAAATAATAATAAAAAGTCAATGTATCATGGTTCCCAAGGCTTTAATTTTTCTTCGTCAATGCCCCAGCCAGTATTTTTCGAAAACAATTCAAAAAAATTTGTTGTTTTATTTTCCTCACGAAAATATTTGTTGAGAAAAATTATTATACTCATAGGTTTATAATGATTTAGCAATAATAATTTTTGTATAGTGGAGACCACCCAAATTGAAATAGGAAAAAGTTCCATTGTTATGAACGTTATTCTTACCTTTTCATAGCGTAACTTTTTCTTAGTTACTTTTGAAAAAAAAAACTATCGTTACTTGTTTAGTTGCTTTTGTAATTCAGAAAGACCTTGCATCATCAATCACGCGCGACGCAAGTGTGTTATTTTTCAGTTTCAAGGAAAAAATAATTTTGTTAACAAAATTAAAATTTCACTCATGTTCCTGTACACGTTGACTCATCGCTCTCCCGGTTTCTCCAATAGAGACTTTGCCACAAGAGCAAGGGATTTTATATTCTCCCGGGTCACTGAGAGGTGTCTTTTTATCTTTAGTGTTGTTTAGAATTTGTCTTATTTTCGCAGGTGGTTTAACTATGGTTTAAATGTTGTGTTTGTTGAGAATTCTTCCTATTTCTTCGTTGTCAGAGCAGCATGGCAGAACTGTATTTGAGCTACTTTCCAGGAGGGACAAAAAACTTGACCCGGCGCAAAATTTTGAATCTAGAGCCATGCCTAACTTAAAACGGCCAAAGCTGAGGTTGTGCCATGTTGCTCGGACAACGACGATTTGTTCTGTGATACCTTGGATGTATTAGGATTTTTTTAATGTTTTGTAATTCCTTTTGTAAGTTATTTTTATCTGTTATAGAGACAGCTCTGTATACAAGGGAGTTGATGAACGATTGCTCTTGAGATGGGTGGTGGTGGGAAGAGGCATGTAGCTATCTATTTGTATGGGTAGGTTTTCTGTAAACTTCATGTCCTAATGTATTATCAGGTCTTTTGTAAATTAGTACGTCTAAGAAAGGCAATTTTTCGCTTTGTTCAATGTGGATGGTGAACTGGATATTAGGATGTAATCGATTGATGAAATTGAAAAACTTGTGAAGTCCATGTCTCCAGATGACAAAAATGTCGTCAACGTAACGGCACCAAAATTCCGGTTTAAGCTTGGATTCTTTGAAAATTTTAGTTTCCAGATTTTCCATGAAGATTTTGGCTATTACTGGTAAGTTTGAAGATCCCATTGCTGCTCCTTAATAATAATACTTACTTCTCTTCCGATAAACAATTCTACGAACAAACCTCAGGAGCAGCAATGGGATCTTTAATCTCACCAGTGATAGCCAACATCTATATGGAACATCTAAAAACTAAAATTTTTAACCAATCCAAGCTCATCTGGAGACATGGACTAGATAAACTTCACAAGTTTTTCGATTTCATCAATCGATTACACCACAACCTACTAAAAAAAGAGAAGGAAAAACGACCACCATTCTACCCTACATCCAAAGTATCACAGAACAAAAAGGAACAATTCTCAATAAACACAACAATTAAACCATATTTAAACCACCTGCGAAAATAGGACAACTTCTAATTAACCCTAAAGATAAAAAGGGACCTCTTAGTGAAACAGGGCATACCGTCCTCCCAGTGTTTAAAAAAAGACTTAATTGGCCAATCAAGTTCGACCAGTCCCCACGGGGGGTGCTTTACCTAATCATAGCAATCGTAGAGAGCATATATAAGAACAACATATCCTAAAACTTTAGTTTCAGGTTAGCCCTGAAGAAGTAAACTGTAATGTTCACGAAACGCCGGCATGATTCGTAGTTTTCCACACGATTGATATTGGATATACTATATTGTAATTTGATCAAGAACCAGAACATTCATTAGTTACATTCTTAATCCAATTCTTGATTATTCCCTTCATTAGTTTTACATCCAATTAGAGAATACGAGGATTATTTCTACTCTTGTCTTATTCTGCGTGGTGATCCTTAATTCCATTGGTGAGTTTAATAATATAATATTTCTATAATTCAAGTAAATTTTTTAAGGTTCCGTCATGATCTCAAATAGACCAAGGACTTTAGATCAAATTCGATATAAGAAACAAAAAAGGCCCGGGCGGAGAACATTTGACGCAGTCAAGTGTCCCCTGCGAAGCAGATGAAGAATTTAGTTTAGAATACAGTTTAGAAAGTAGATCAATTTCGACCGAAAATGTAATACTTAAAATACCAGTTAAAAAAATTAATTTTTAAAAACAAAAATTGTTCAACAAAATAGTTTAATGTTCATCCCAAATACATAAATTTTTAAGCAAATGCAGACATTTTCAACCCAACAAAAAGTTTAATTCAAAGTTGAAAGATTGATTTTCGATAAAAAAGAAAGTTTTACAAAGTAGTTCATCTTTTAACCAAGTACATATATTTTTAAGAAAGAAGTATGAATTCTTAACGAGAAATGTAATATTTGACTTTTCAATAAAAAATATTTTAATTTTTAATGATAAATCGTTAAATTAAAAAAAAAGAGACTCATTTCCAACAAATGAGTTCCATTGTCAGCCAAAGCAGAATTTTACTTCAAGATAGAAAAAGAATTTAAAGCAAATTTTTGGCTTTTCCACAAAAAATAATAACTTTCAATTAAAGTAGTTGAATTTTCTCATTGAATATATAATTCAGTTTGCATTTAAGTAGATAAACAAGAAAATGGGAAAAGAGGGCAATATGGACAAGACTGCAAAGCCTGCGAACAATCAATAGGAATGAACGTGATAGTGGGCAAAAAGAGAAACAAAAAAGTCCTCAAGGAAAAAGTTGCGCGAAGCTTAGTTTGGGTACAAGAAAGCTTCATATCTGGGCCTAATCAACCAATGAGGAGCGAGCTTTAGCGAGCACTTCTACGTATCTCAAACGTTAAGATAATGTAACAAAAACCTGAAAATTGGCGATACCCAGAAAAATGTCTTTGTTGAAAATTTGTTACCAAGATTTAAGTAACCAAACACTTTTTCTAACAATAAAAGTCACCCTTTTCGATTTCTCTGCGAATTTCTGTTACATACCTTGTAGCAAAAGTAACAAAAAACTGAAATCTCGAGAAACCCACCAAAATTTCTTTTTCAACAATGTTTCAGCAAGATTAAAATAACACAACACCTTTTTGAACACCAAAAGTTACCCACTTCGATTCTTTCCAAAATTTATCTTACTTATCTTGTAACAAAAGTAACAAAAAGAAACTGAAAACTCGAGAAACCTCGAGTATCCATGGAGGAGTTGAATGACGAGGAGATAGAGAAACAGATAATGAAGTTAAGAAGGTCAAAGGCGGCAAGGCTGGACGGAGTAGAGAACGAAGCGTGCCTGCTTAGTACACAAAAGGCTATGGAGAGGCTGAAGCAGATAGCGAAGAAAGTATGGAGGGGGAGGGATTCCCAGGAGGGTAGAGAGAGGGGTTAATAGTGCCACTGAATAAGAATGGAGATAGGGTTAAACAGGAAAATTATAGACGGATTACGGTAATTAATACGGCGTTTAAAGTATATGCGAAGGTGGTGGCGGAGAAGCTGCGGAAAGAATTTGAGGGGAAAGGAATATTTCCGGAGACGCAGGCATGCTTTAGGGCAGGTAAGAGTACTATCGAAAATATCTACGGTCTTCAGCAAGTGGTGGATAGAGAATTAGCGAAGAAGGGGTCGAGAGTGTACGCGTTTTTTCTGGATCTCAAAGGCGGTGGTTGTGGGAGGCAATGGAAGAGAAGGGAGTGGAGAGAGGCCTGATCGAAGGGAAAAGGGAGATATATGAAGAGACGAAAGATAAGGTAAGAGGAAAGGAGGAGATTTCGGAGGGATTCTGGATGGATGGAGGGTTAAGGCACGGGTATCCGCTTAGCCGTAGTAAAAGGAGGAGTTAGGATGAGAAGGGTCAGAATCTGGTCATTTGCGCATGCAGATGGCATAGTGGCGCTGGCAAGAATTGAGGAGGATTTAAAGGAGATAGGTCATTCTTCGTCAAAGTGTAAAATTTTGCACCCTGGCATACGTTTAAGCCCCCTGGTTTCCAAAAATCGAGTAAACTCAATAATTGACCGATAGGAATGCTTCCTCTATTGATACTTCATAAAAGCATTACTAGTAATGACTAGTAAGCTGTGAAATTATTGAAGTTGAACCATTCTCTCATCTGATTTGGTGAGCAACAGTGCGAGCAAGATGGAGATTTCAGTGCTGCTCGACGAACGTGAGGCGCTCATCCGAATAATCGAGGAGGCTGTTATCCTTCTTGAGAACGTGGGAAGAAGTGATGGAGCGTCTGACGTCATCCAACGGTAGATCAATCAGTGCGATAGTATTTTAAGAAGTGCAAATAATATACAGCGAGAAACATGTATATCGACGGCTCAGGGACAAAGATCTGTACAAACCATAGAAGAGATTATATGTATGTGTGTCCACCTTGAAGCGATACTGATACAAGGTGAAGGTGTGAGAGACCCACATACTGATCGTGTACGATGAGCTGATTATGACGCAGCATTCAAGCGACGACTCCATACAGTATTCATTCTAAATATAGTTCACAAGGATATTAATGTATTCTTTGATGATGCTTACATGCTATTTGAAAAGCGAATCAAAAACGCATTAAATAAGTTCGGAGCGATAAAAGTGTACACCAGAACTAAAAATATTTATGTCAAAGATAACAGAAATTTATCCGACGACTATATTAGACGATTGGTTCAACGACAATGTATAACAATCAATCTTGAAGAAACTTGATGATTTCCAGGAAATCGATTCCGAATGGAAATTACACTCGATTTTGAAGCTAGAAATTAACATTAACAAATACAACCCTATGCGAGCTATTTCTTATATAGACCTACCGCTGTCATATAAAAAGAAACGGGCTTGTATCAATGTACAAGATAATAATAACGAGTGTTTTAAATGGGCAGTGTTTATCTGAAAGATATACCGAAATTTGAAACATTAAACGGTATATCTGTAAGAGTGTATGGTCGGAGGCCGAGAAAGTTTAATTATACTGTTGTACCTTCAATCCATTATGTATGGATTGAAGATCTCTCGAGACTCGTTAGTAAACAACTGTCGAGAGACAAAAGCAAACGGAAAGAACAATTTTATAGTTTGTGAAATTCGTCACAAAGTGGGAGGGTAGGTACGGTGGAGAAGCCCTCTGGTCAAACCCCAACTTCCACAACCACGCAATCTTCAGTGAAGATCTTGTAGCTGTGGAATTGAAAAAGACTGATGTTTTATTAAATAAACCAATAAAAGTAATGCTTAGTGTGCTGGACATCGTAAAGACTTAGTTGTACGACTTTCATTGTGGCTACATGTTACCAAAGTACGGTAGTAATCTTAAAATGCTGTATGCATACACTAACAGCTTTATTTATGAGTTTATATGTCCAACTATTTACGCGGACATGAAACAAGATATCCACAAGTTCGACACGTCTGACTACCCTGCGAATAATATCTACCCCACGTGAAAAAATTCTACGAAAAGCTTTCTACCGAAATTCCATGTGTAAATTCCATACGGAAATTCTACAAACATTTCTACAGACTAATTTTGGACTAAGTTTGACTTCCGATAATGAGCTGCGCTCTCGAAAATCACACTCTGGACATCACACCCATGCACCACGTATGCGAACAATATCTTTTTCGACAAAATTATGCTAACCACGTCAAAACGTTGCAACAACTGCGGGTCAATATGGGGGAGAGGAAGTAAGAGCCTGCTGGAAAACCCTCCAAGTGACCCACTATTAAAAATTAAAAGCAGTTCTCATAAAAACCACAAGCCACTAAAGTTTGTAATTTTTCTGTGATTTTTTATTTCTCGTCCCTTTTATAATAGTGGAGTGAAGAAAGATCGAAAAACCCCCAAAAAACAACCCTTCATTGTAAACGTCTAAAATGTATGAAAAACCAACTCCTCGGTTGTAATCCACCGGGGAATGGTGGTGGTAAGAAACCCCGGAAAGCCCACGAGGAATTCATCTTCTTTTTAGATTGAGCTTTTTTGACCGAAAATTCAATTACATGGCTAAAAGTTGAACTACTTTATTACAAAATAATTTCTTTTGGTTTAAGATTCATCATTTTCTTTAAAATTCACCTTTATCAATCATTAAAGTCTTGAAGTTTCTCAAGGTGGAATATTACAATCACGTGCGGTTAATTTAAATATAAATTATCTAAGTTTCACAAGGTGAAATAATTACGCACATGCGATAGTTTAACTTCTACGAAATATATTCTAATTATAGTAACTACAATTTTTTATGTCAACAAGCTTCGGAATAATCTATATACGCGATTCATGTACAGGAAGGGGGAAACACAAACATTTCAGAACAATATACAAACACGAAACATTAGAATATTAATTAGTTACGCTGCTCTTAACATTCAACGTTAATCAGTGGTTCCTGCATTTTGAAAAATGAGGAACCTTATTACCCTGATCTTAACGCTGGACGTTGTTTTTAATCTTATGGGTAAGCAAAGAGTAAACTACTTAAATTTTCTTAGGTATAATAATTGGACAGATTTTGAGGACTGTCTTATCCTAATCAGTGTTTTATAGTTTCTTAAATGACAACATTGTAGCTCAAAAGATTCAATTATGATCTCTCCTTGCCGAATTTTCAAGTTCCGAAGCCGAAATATAAAATTTCTCTCTTTAGAATTCGAAACTTTGGAAGTTTTCTGCATTTTCGAGAAAAAATATCTTTTAGGGGAACAAACTTAAGAAATCGGGGATTTGTAGGATTGTGAATACAGTCGAAGCTATCAATGAGGCCGCTACGAATAAGGCCGCTTCCCCGCATTCTTGCTCGAGCTCACCGAGACGCTTCCCCCACTCTCACGCTGACCTAGAAATTCCAGTCAGACGCTATGAATAGTGCCGCCGTAGAAATCGCAATTTGTATGGTTTTCAGAAGAGTTTTTTTATATTATCCAAATATAATATCGAAAAATATGGTAAAATATGAAAATATCACAATGACTATTCGATAAACTTGTGAGAGGGGGAAGCCTCTCAGCGAGTTCGAGCAAGGATGAGGGGAAGCGGCTTTACTTGTAGCTTCGACTGTACGTTATATTTGTGAAGGTGACGTAACCGATTCAACGGTTTTACAATACACTTCTATCATTGTATAAATAAAGTTGAAAATGTTACACAATCGCGTTCTTTCTTAAACTTCCCACAATTATAGGTTTCTAATTATTCCAAATAAAGGAAATTTAGTTATATTTCTGAATAACTGGACAAATTTTGATTTCATCATTTATGTTGATATTTAAGCACAAATGTTCATTAATGAACATTTTAAAACTATTAATAATCTCTTGAACTAGAAAATACTCTACACCTATGGAACCTTGTTCCCAATGTTTTGAAGGAAAGTAAGACGGTCCGCTCTATTTTCATAATTAGAATCAAATCAAAATAAATAAATTGGATTCTCCTCCAATAGAAAATCAAGAACCACAAGTTCCTTCGTACAACGAAGTCTTTATCGTGAGATAAATTTCAAAGTCGTTACGAATTCTTTTCTGGCTCCATTCTTCTTAAAAAATCAAAGTAAAATTTCACATTAAAATTTCAGTAACTAGTGTGAACATGCATAACGAGGTATTTATCGTGAGATAAAGTGCAAGGTCGTTAAAATGAAAGTTGCACACATTACATTATCATTTGTTAAATTTACTTGTACGAGGTGTTTAGAATTAAATAAGGTGCAATGTCGTTAAGAGACAGCATAATTTCATCTTTATTTAAATTTACTCGCACAACAAGGTCCTTATAGTCAAATCAGGTACAAGGTCGTTACGAGAAAGCACATTAATATTTTTTAGTATTGAAATTCCCCGCAAGCTTTCAATCCAAAATTCAAGATGCAAGCATGCACAACAAGGTGTCCATCCTTAAAGGAGTGCTGACTCGTTACAACAATCACAAACATTATATTTGTTAGTTTTAAAATTCCCCACAAACGAACGTTAATTATCCGGATTTCGAGAAAGCAGCTTATCCAGTCTAGCCGCCTTCTCGATGTCTGTGCAAAAGTTGGTCCAGCTCTCTTGCTTTGCCTTACGTATTGCACCCCTGTATTCATCCCTCATCGTTGTGAATGATTACCATAGTTCCTTCGTTTTGCCATTACTGGCACGTTTGAACCTCTCTCTGGTTTCCCTGAAGCTCTTCGAGTTTCCCATTCCACCAGTGTGTGTCCCCAGCCTTTCGGAATTAGAGAAACCGTCAATCCCTCAGCTCACGAGGCAGCTGGGGGCGCAACCGCCACCTGAATTTGGCTTGCCTGAGAGACAGATGGAGAGGGAAGGGTTATGTTTAACCCTTTAAGGCCCAACTTCTCTCCCCCCTCCGCCAACTCACTTCCTCCTTCCTTCGTTGGTTGTTTTGGTTTTGCGTGATCTATGTTGTTCTCACGAGATGGACGCCGTATGACGCCTATTCATGAGTTTCATTGACAGTTTCATTGACAGTTTTCCCTGAATGCAGCAGAGACCAAACACGTCTCTCCTCCCTGAGCCTCTTTGAAGGCTCTATATAAGACTGTTTTATATTTTCATTTAACTTAATTTTATAATTATATAAACAACAATTAAGTAAGATTAATTCTCACAATAAAAATCCCCATTAAAATTTGCATCATTATTTGAAAATAAAAGCGAAGAATTGTGGATTCACTCAAGGGAGAGATGATTTCGTACTTTTGCGATGATTTGAGACTATTATAGAATTTCTTTTCCTAAATAAATAATGCTTATGATCAATTAGTTATCTTGAACAATTCCTGAACTTGAATTTAATTTCTAAGTGGATGATTTCAAATCAAATTGGATTCTCCACAAAAACATGGAGTACAAAGGCGTTACAATCAGGCATGATCTAATTTATTTTAAAAAATAGATAAATTCCCATTAACTTACTTCTGCTATGCAAACGCAAAATAAATTAGGATAGTGACCTCAAAGTGAAGTTAAAAACGATGAAGGAGAATCCTGACTAGTTGCTTTTCTCCAACATGACGCCAATTCATTAATCTGTCATCAATGACAGAGTGGATGGAGGAGATACCAAGGGAAGGTTCTTTCTGGTAGATCTTTTAGTAAGAAGTACAAATTGAGAATATTGGTAAAGACAAAATCGATCCCCTGTTAGACATTATGATAATGTTACAAAACCAAATAGTTGACTTATCA
>CAKNWW010340246.1:0-12301 GCA_932074435.1 Andricus kollari | reverse complement strand
TATATTCTTTTGTTAAATTGTATCTAACAGGATCTGAATGGATAAAAATGCGGTATTCTTTACTTGACATATTACTAAGTTCAAAATCGTTTTACTAACAGGTTCTATGAGGTATTTTATTGGACATTCGGAACGAAATTACCAGGATTAAAATTCGAAGCGATGTGTTTTAAGTGACTCTATAAGTTACCTATTGGGAACTGCTTTATTCCAAATGCTACAAGTACGAAATTGCTTCCCTAACAGGTTCTATTGGGAGTTTAGTGAACTGTTGAAATCGAATTAATCAGATAAAAATTTGAAGAGACATATTTTGAGCGGCTCTATTAGAAACCTATCGGGATCTACTTTATTCCAAGTGCTATAAGTTCCAAATTGCTTCCCTGACAGGTTCTATCAGGTACTTGAGTAGACCTTCAGATTCAACCCTACTAAAAATGCCGCTTAAGTAATTAATAGAAACCGCTTAGATAGTACGCAGGATCCACTTGCATTTCTAAATGATTCTTAAGAGTTTTTTATTTCAATTTGGATTCTAACCAGTTGTATTCGGTATTTAATCTACTACTGAGATGGAAATTGGAATTGAAAAAAATCTTTCTATGTGGTTCTATTAGGCTTTCGAAAACAAATATTATTTTTGCTATATTTTTCTAATAGGTTCTAATCGGAACCAATCAGGTATTCATTTACTCTAAATTTACATAGTAAAAATTTACTTCTCTGATAGGCTGTATAAGATTATTAGCAACTAATCGGAATTAAATTAATTGAATTACAATTCAAAGTATAGCCTTCACGGTGGTTCTATTAGGTATCTATTAAGTTGCATTTCATCAGATGTTGTAAAAGTACAAAATTCCTTCTCTAATAGGCTCTATTAGGATTATTAGTGGATAATCGGAATTAAGTTAATTGGATTAAAATTCTAAATTTCTGGATAGAAAGTAATATATTTTCGATAAACAAGTGTTTTTACAGTGCGCATTGTGCAAAATAAAATGAAAATTGAAACAAGTTGTAACTTGTAGCCAATATGCTTTCATAACTTATACATATTTTCAATTACTGATTGTGAATTGTTACTTTAAACTAAAAACCAAGTTAAAAAGTATTATAAAAGAAGTGGATAAATTGAAATCTGTACGTTTGATGAAAGTTTTTGTATACCATAAAAGTATTCTTTTGTTATTGAGGTTATTAAAGCATTTTTTTACTTGATTTTCTTTATTATTTATCACTTTTGGATCATTTTTTAACGTTTTGAATATTTAAAGACCAAGATTATTGAGCCCTTTCTGAAATAAGTGATATTTGCTTTTTTGTTAGACATATTTTAAATTATTGTTTAAGAACTGTTATTGGATGCGTCTTTGAGTCACGCCCAGGTATGTATAGGTCTCTCCAGTGTGAAGATGTCTGATAACACTTATATCCACAAGCTCAGGGTCCTTGGGAACGCCAACAATCTTTCCGTTCTTCAGATGAACTTTGGCACATTTATCCAATCCAAAGTCCATCCCAATCTCTCCTGTGTACTTGTTGACGATATTTATGGCAGTTTGAAGATTGCCTTTACCAGAGGCATATAGCTTCAGGTCATCCATATGAAATAATGAGTGATATTATGCTCGCGCTGGTTAGTGTAGCCACAGAGATATCCAGAATAATTTCGTAGTGCGAGTGATAGAGGCAGAAGTGTAATGCAAAAAAGCAAAGGGCTCATGGTATCGCCCTGAACGACGCCCCTCTGAAAGGTGACGTTGTTTGTTGTCACACAATACTTTCCAGATGAGATAGTAAATCTAGTTTTTCAAAGAGGCAGCAATCTCTCTATGCATCTCACTATGTGGATGCACCTTCAAGCTTTCCAACAGATAGATGATAAGTCTATGAGAGGTTGAATCGAAAGCTTTCCGGTAGTCAATCCAGGCCATTAGCAGGACGCTTTGAGGGGCTGCAGCGTCTTTACAGACACACCTGTCATTTAGCAGGTTCTCTCGACAGCCTGCTACACCTTTTTTCGAGCCGCGTTTTTCGTACATCTCACGCCACACAGGTTCAATTCGCCGAAAATCCTGTTGTTTAGGACAGCTGTAAAGATATTATACAGTGTGTTCAAACAAGTTATTGGCCTATTGTTCTCTGGGTTGAAAAATTTGCCTTTTTTCGGTAGGAGTATGGTGTGTAGAAGTAAACTTCTTCCACCAATAGTTCTTGATACAATCTGGTCAAGAAGCGGAAAAGTTTTTCGTGCCTCTAAGTGCTTTTTTCACCTCTTCGGCAGTGATTGATGGGCATTCCTCCTCAGATTTTATGCGGTCGCAAAATTCCTTGAAGCGGATGATATTGTCAGTATCTTCTTTCAACTTTAGTGTTTTCGAGATCTTGTATACCTCTCTCCAAAAAGTCTCTACCTCGTTGGGCTTAGGTGGATTTTTGACAGAAACAGGGTGATCACTGAACAGGCGAGATGGGTCAGCGAGAAACTTTTGATTCTCCCTGGTCTTAATGTCGCTTCCTCATCTTGGCTGCAGCTTGATAAAACAGCGGTTGGGGAAGCGCTCCGCTTACATATCCATTTTTCCAGAGGTAGGCACGTTTATTTCGCAACGATTGAATCGAAACGTGCTGAAGCTCTGGGTGTTTTTGGCAACACAGAGTATGCATACGCGCCGGTTTCTAGAATTATCGGCATTGTTCGCCGACCCATTGTCGGGTGCTCTGCGCGTTCGATCGTTTTGAACCACATTTACAAATTTTTGGTGTTTTGGTTGTGACATTGTTGTTCCCACGAGCAGCTAGGGAAAGGGTTCGTCCATCCTTGTAGAGCCTACTCTATCTGGTTTTACAAAAGTTCCCTATTTCCTGGCTAAACTTATTATCTAAACCGCAGTTATTGAAATATCTCTCTCTCTTTCTAATAGATAAAATTTGGCATCATTTTAGCTTAAAAATAAATCCGTGAAACCGCACGTTATACACGTAACTCTTGAATCCGTTACTCTCTAAGATATTCTCCAACATGGGCTTTCTACTTCCTAAGATAAAAACACTTTTTTATTTTATTTTTCGATGTAATGTGATAAAATCAACAATTACTTTTTTCTGTCTATGCATGCAATCTACGAATCCTTCAGATAAAACAATAAATTCAAAGATAACTCCGTACTGTTAAATGCTATTCAAAAATAATCTTATTTCTATAACAGCCAGCAAATATTATATTTTACTTTAACATAGGGTCAATGACCGAGATCTAATATTTAACCATTCTTTTGCAAGGGCTCTTATGGAGAGAAAAGAGGTAGTATACGATGATATTTATTGACCTCTATACACCTGTTTTAGTGACTACTAATTCGAATTCTATTTCATACTGACAACACTATGTAATTATCATTTTATAACTCTAATCCTGTGCTAATTTAAATGAGTCCGTGAGACTAAGGGATTATCCCTACGCAGGTAAGAAAAACATGGTCCAAAGACGCAACGCAAGGTATTGTTCGAGCGACCTGAGTGGAGGCGTACTCAGGCTACAGGTGCTGGCGCTTACTTTTATTCAAAGAGGAACAAGGATCGCTGTTAAAGGAGAGAGCGAGAATGCCTCAATACTCATTTCGTACCGATTTGCACTTTTGAAAGTGGGACCTTTTCTCGGGTCTTAAATTTTAAAGGAAGATATTCTATTTTCTCAGCTATTTCCACTTAACTGCTTTCTTAACAGGTTTAAGGAGTACAACTCCCTTCCTCTTATAAGACGCTAAGCCAAATAACGGAGATCAAATAAAATCATACGACTTCTTGCACCCGGGCACAAGATATAATCTTGCTCAGCTCTTCTGTCGTTATAATTTGATTTTCTTAGGAACATAGAATATTTCGAGTCCAGGGCAAATGCCAAAATCATAAAACCATTAAGTTTTAAATTTATCCGATCGCCTTTTAGGCTTTAATATCCCGTGATATTGAGAGACCTCAAGAGAAAGCTGTAGCTTTACGTAAGACTACACACTGTTTCGTTTAAAGGAATAATCCTTTTTTCAGACAGGATTGGAAGATATAATCTTCGTCCTCTCTCAAAGGGTGATTCTCTCTTTTTGGGAACAAATTGTGGACTTAGAAAATTCTCTAAGAGCGCAAGACTTTCCACACTGCAAGAAAAGTGTAGGACTAGTTGAGGGAGATGCAATCTCCCGCTACTCCTAAGGTATTCTTACCCGAAACTTGGCAGTCGCCTCGCAAACCCCAACTGCCCGTTTTGGGCCGCGTGGCTCTTTTTATGGACCACGCCCTTCCACCGTCACCCACTATACGCGAGATTCGTTATAGTGGGAGGCTGCGGATTCTGCGCTCTTCCCTTGCTCCTAGATGATGCAACTTTCTGGTGTATCATCTTGGAAGTTAAAAGTTTTGCCTATCGAAAGGCTCTATCCTGTAACCCACTGGTTACAATACACACACACACGAGGGTTTCGCCGGCCTGTAGTTGTGATTTCATCTTGTCTTGTGACCACCAATCTCACGGTTGTGAGACGTGGCCATGAATGCGTTTTACCGCGGTCCTACTGGGAGCCGGTGTCATTTTTGAGATGGCAGTTGCTCCCAGTGAGACCCTGCGGTGGTTGTTTACCCTCAGTTTAAAAAATTTTTTAAATTATATATATATACATATATACATATATCCTGATTCCATGAGCCCTTTGCTTTTTTGCATCACACTTTTGCCTCTATCTCTCGCACTACGAAATTCTTCTGGATACCTCTATTGCGAACTAATATCACACTTCTCTATGCCTCCTACCGAAAAAAGGCAACTTGTGCAAACCAGAGAATTACACGCCAATAACTTCTTTGAACACACTGTATAAGTCTTTACAGCTGTCCTAAACAACAGGATTGTTCGGCAGATTGAGCCTGTGTGGCGCGAGATGTACGAACAACGTGGCTCGAAAAAAGGTGTAGCAGGCTGTCGAGAGAACCTGCTAATTGACAGGTGTGTCTGCAAAGACGCTGCAGCCCATCAACGCGTCCTGTCAATGGCCTGGATTGACTACCGGAAAGCTTTCGATTCAACCTCTCATAGACTTATCATCTGTCTATTGGAAAGCTTGAAGGTGCATCCACACATAGTGCGATGCATAGAGAGATTAATGCCTCTTTGGAAAACTAGATTTACTATCTCATCTGGGTGGGGCGGTGGTTGTTTACCTTCAGTTTAAAAAATTTTTTAAATTATATATATACATATATCCTGATTCCATGAGCCCTTTGCTTTTTTGCATTACACTTCTGCCTCTATCTCTCGCACTACGAAATTCTTCTGGATACCTCTGTGGCGACACTAACCAGCGCGAGAATAAGGTTACTCATGTCTTTCATATGGATGACCTAAAGCTCTATGCCTCTGGTAAAGGCAAACTTCAAACTGCCATAAATATCGTCGCGAAGTACACAGGAGAGATTGGGATGGACTTTGGATTGGATAAATGTGCCAAAATTCATCTGAAGAACGGAAAGATGGTTGGCGTTCCCGAGGACCCTGAGCTTGTGGATATCCGTGTTATCAGACATATTAACACAGGAGAGACCTATACATACCTGGGCGTGCCTCAAAGCCAAATTGAGGACGTAACATCAGTAAAGGAGTCTCTCCTAAGCAGATACAAGCATCTTCTTCGACAGATTCGGACTTTTAATCTGTCAGCGTTGAACAAGATATCTGCGACTAATATGCTTGCCGTCACGGTTCTACTCTACTCGTCTGGGGTGGTTCAATGGACGAAGAACGCACTTATGGCCCTTGATGTCACCACACGTAAGATCATGCATATGCATAAAAGCTTGCATATCAATTTGTCAGTTCCGCGATTATACATTTCACGCCGTCAAGGTGGACGTAGACTTCTGAATCTCCAGTGTCTTTATAACCGAATTGTTCTAAGTACAGCTTATATCGTAGCCAATGGCAGAGATCCTCTCCTAAAAATGGTCAGGAACCACTAGATGATTTGCAAAGGAGCGTTCCTTTACAAAGCCGAGGAGCAAGCGGCCGAGACCCTTGGCCTGAATTTTAACATCAGAAGTGAGGAAAGTGCATTACTCCATCTAGATGCTTCACTTCTGAAAGCCCAAGTGAAGAAAGCGGAAGTTCAAAAATTCCATCAAGAGCTACTCGACAAGAAAATGCACGGAAATTTCCATAGATATGTAGAAAAACAGTCCTTGTCGAAGGAGCAAACTTTTGATTTCCTCAGATGATCAGGGCTTAATTCAGGTACAGAGGGTTTCATTCTCGCATGCCAGGACGGTGTAATTTCCACCTTAGAATACCGTCACCACATTTTACATCAAGAAGTTCCGAGCGATAGGTGCAGAGCGTGTCATGCACACGCTGAGTACCTGGAACACATACTATCGGGGTGTCCCACTCACGCAGGAACGACGTACATCTACAGACATAATGCGGCCCTAAGAGAGCTTTATTACCATCTTTGTCGCTCTTACGGTGTTCGCCGCGAGCCTGCCCTGCGGAACGCTCCGAGGGAGATAGAGTCAATTGTCCAAAACGAGAAGTGCCAAATCTTCTGGAACTACGATTTTCGGACAGCAGTCTCCGTTGCACACTCGAGAACTGACATTGTTCTCCAAGACTTCGAGAAACGAACTATATTCGTGATCGAATTCTCGGCACCGTCTGAATATAACATCGCTGCCAAGGAGAAAGAAAAGGAGGAGAGGTATCAAGACCTTAAAAGGGAGCTGCAAAAGCTGTACCCAAAATATTCGGTACAAGTAATTGTCCTTGTGATAGGTGCTCTTGGAGGTGCCAAGCTATCACTGGTTCGTAACCTTAAAGCCATACCCGCGTGCCAAAAATATGCCAAGGCACTTGCGAAATGGATGCAGAAAGCTGTCATCCTTGGGTCGCTTCGTGCCCTCAAAACACACGAGGGTTTCACCGGCCTATCGTTTTGATTTCATCGTGTCCTCTAACCACCCATCTCTCGGTTGTGAGACGTAGCCATGAATGTGATTTACCGTGGTCCTACTGGGAGCCGGTGTCATTTTTTAGATGGCAGTTGCTCCCAGTGAGACCCTGCGGTGGTTGTTTAACCTTATTTTTTAATTATATATATATATATATATATAAAGGTGACCCAAAAATATACATTTTGGAATTTTCGAACGGCGCATTCGCCTAAACATTCTGAGGTTTAACCCAGCCGACAATTTTAGTTTTATTACTCTGCTATTCAACTCATTGAAGTCACGTCTGCCCTAGGATTGGGGTATTGTAAAGAAATTGGTTGGCTCTCCAGAAAGTGCGAAGAAAAATTGGGAAATATGCTGGGGCATTACCCCCACTACCGAACTTCCCCTCGCGACGCCGAGTGAGCCGAGACGCTGTGTGGAGCCATGTTAGCGAGGGGTCCTTTGTTAACGCAGATTTTAGTTTGTTTTGACACTGGCTAGCATTATGGAATTTTCCATAGTATATTTGACAATGCTACAGTTGACTGTGTAGAAAATTCGTCTGTTGACAATTCAACTGTTGACTTTTGTAGAAAACTTGTTTGTTAAAAATTCCACTGTTGAAATTTGTAGAAAATTCGTCTGTTGTTAATTCAAATGTTGAATTATATAGCAAATTTGCCTCTGGACAATTTAAATGTGGAATTTTCAAGCAAAAAGATTAATTCTCTACAAAAAATTCGAATGGTATACGAAAAAAATGAATTTTTAACAAAGTAGTTAAACTACTAAGTTGTAAAATTCATTAATTTTCAGCTGCCAATTTAACCCTTTCAGGGGCACATTTTTTTCTTAAACTAATTCTTGCTATTAATGGTAACTTCGGGGTTTTCGGGGTCGCTGATCACGATTCTGGCATCAGAATTGCACAATTCAAAATGGCGGATCCAATATGGCGACTATGTGACTCTAATGTTGAATTTTTCGAACAATATGCACAAAACACGTTGTATGGGGTTTTTTGGAGTCGTAGATTGCAAATTTGATGTCAGAATTGCAAATTTCAAAATATCGGACATAAGATGGCAACTATTTTACTTTAATTTTGAAGTTTTCGAACAATTGGCGCAAAACTTGATGTATGGGTATTGTTGGACTGTCCCCACTCCAATGCCGTGCAGGCTGTATTGAATCCGCCTTTTTGAATTTTGCAATTCTAACATCAGATTTGTAATCAGCGATCTCAAAAACCCCCATACACTAGCTTTCATAGCAATTGCAAAAAATTGCGAATTTGCACTAATATAACCGTCATTTTGAATCCGCCATTTTGAATTTTGACATTATATTCTCAATCAGTGGCCCGAAAAACATTTTTGTTTTCACGATTTAATAATCGATCACAAATGCGGTACATTACATTCACTTATGCCAAAAACTCGTCAAAAATCGTAATTTTTTATGAATTCAAAAAATGAAGCAAAAAAAACTAGCCTGCCGAAAATTCTGCAAAAATTATATGTTACAGTTCTACGTGTTATCTAACTGGAAAAAATTTGTCATAGCTATAGGACTAGTACTTTATAAACAGCCGATTTTATTAGAAAAAAGTGATTTTTTTCGATTTCAATTATTCATAACAAATTGTTAATTAACAATTTTACACAGTTTTTCATGATAATTACTTTACATGAACCCTTAAGAGTCTAAAATCAAATACCTGTGCATTAAACAAGGTGAAATGTATCAGAAATGCTTGAAAAACTGCGAAAAAACAAGTGGGACGTAAACGTCCCACTGCCCCTGAAAGGGTTAATTGAAAGTATACAATTTTAAGTATTCCTTTAAAATTGTTAAATTTCACATTACAGGTTAGAATTAATTAGGTAAGGAAGCATTGGTTTTAATCATTTTTTCAACTATAAAATGTTGTTATAATAAATAAAATTTGTTTATTTATTATCTCAAGTTTTTAGAATAATAATAATAATATTAATAATTACTACATAATTACATTACATAATTACTTTAAGCTATATTATTTAAATTTATTATTATATTTTTGAAGCTTTGGAGTTTATATAATAACAATTCGAGGATGATCCTCCCATTTAATATATTCTGTATTAGGAGCCTACTCGTTCAATTCCTCAAATTATACAGGGTGTTTTTTTTTCAACTTAAGACATCAAAATATCTCAAGAAATACGCATCCTATGAAAAATATCCGAAATAAACACTTTTTATTTTCGAGGGGAAAAGCGACTTTGCGGAACTTGTCCCCCCCCCCCCCCCAGGAGGGAGTAGGGGGGTAACTGTGTAATTTCAAATGGGAACCCCAATTTTTTGCACAGATTGTCGCTTTTCTCCTCGAAAATAAAAAGTTTTTATGACGAATATTTTTTCCTTAGGATGCGTATTATTTTAAGATATTTCGATGTCTCAAGTTAAAAAAAAACACCCT
This sequence comes from Andricus kollari, assembly GCA_932074435.1. NCBI lineage: Eukaryota > Metazoa > Arthropoda > Insecta > Hymenoptera > Cynipidae > Andricus > Andricus kollari. Next base: position 2,859 of record CAKNWW010340246.1, on the reverse strand, counting down.
ATATATATATATATATATGTGTGTTTGTGACCATCCCCGAAGAAAGCGACCTAACGCACGGTAGTTTCATTTTAGAGGAGGAGCGATTGAAGAAGCGCTTCAACACAGGAACTCCATAGGAGAGCTTCACTTTGCATTTGAATGACAATTCCAATTTTTCACGATAGGAATAATATTTTTTATTATGAAAGAGCATATATGAGGGGGATTAGCTTTAATTTTCACATTTGAATATGGAATATGTTAAGGTTGTATCCAAGTCCCATTCCCGTACAAATAGTAGAATCTTTTTTGAGTTGAGTTTATTTTTTCCGTCTTTTTTATACTACTGGGACCCAACATGTTTCGAAGCCAATTTAGGCTTCCTCATCAGGGTAAATTTATAGGATAACTACAGTTACAAGTAATGAAAACATATATTAATTAGATTCAAATATTACCTGAAAGTATAATATAAATAAAACATTTGTTATTATCAAAAGCTGTGTTGGTCAATCTTTGCATTTTCTTATTAAAGTCAAAAAATCTTTAAGGACAATTTGAAAAGTATCATATCGTTTTACCAAATGTCAGTAAAACCTAATTGAGGTATTTATGGTTAACTCAATTTACCAAAAGATATCTAATTTACTTAAATACAGTTGACAAATTTGTGAAAGTTAGCAATTTTTTAGAAATGTGTTATTTGGTTCGTACTATTACTTTCTTCTATTTTGAAAAATGGAATAATCTGAATAGATTGGTTCTAAATCATCCCACAAAACTAATGCAGTTGAATATCGGTGATCCTATATATGGCCTGATAAACACTCCTAATTTTCAACTTACGAAGTCAAGTAACATATCGTTGGAATCGCCAAGAAACGTAGATTTCAAATATAATATTTTCAAATTCCTAATTTAAAAATGTTTAAAATTTTATGTTTCGTTTTTTATTCCTCATTAGTACAGGGTCGACGACAGACGCTCGCGAGGACTCGGCTACGTGAGAGGAAGTTCGGTAGTGGGGGTAAAACAAGCAGGTGGACGGCGATTGAATGGGCATCTCCGATGTGCTGGGCTACAGGTTTGGGCCTGTAGCAGGGGGCTTTATGGTCGAGCTTGCACCTGGAAGTCCTAAGCCTCTAAAAATAAGCCACTTTGCGTTCAATTTAGCTGCTATAAATTCTGCAGTTGACGAGTTAAGCTGCTATTGGGCTGAAATTTTTCAGTTTTACTCATTTTTGTAATTGGTTCAAAACTAAAATAAAAAAATGATGAACATTTTTTTAGAAATCTGTTCTCAATATCCTCAAAAATGATTCCTGAAGTTTCAAGTTAAACAATCCTATCTATGGCTCACTACGAGTCTACAAATATTGCAATTCAACCTCACATAGACTTATCATCTGTCTGTTGGAAAGCTTAAGGGGATTTATTAGAGTCAGAAAATGGGATTCCATTTTTTAGCCGCACGGTTGAATATTTTGGTCTAATTTTTTGCACACGTCATCTGAATATTATTCTGTCATGCTGGGAAGAGCCTGTTTTTCGATAAAATGTTTATATTTTGTTTAATTATCAAAAAAGGAAAGAACAATAGCAGTGAAGGCTCAATATTAGCTGTCTGTGCATTTTCGCGGCATGCACATCGACCCTTGTCAAACGGCACAAGGCAGGCACCGCAGACTGCGTCAAATGACCCGGAGCGCGTCAAATTACCCAGAGCGCGTCGAATAACCGGAACGAATGACCCTTTCATTGTTATAAGATTCAGGCCGGTTAAAAAAACTGAAATTTGAAACCATGGCTTGTTTCAATTTTAATTGTCAGCATTAGTTTCTTCATATAATTGGAATAAAGTGAAAGAAAAAGATTCCTGAAAATCGGTTAATATTTGCAGTAATAATGGAAATGTTACAGTGGATACAAAAGTGTAGCTGGGCCGAAAAGTTGACACCTACTCCCTCAATCTGAATTATAAGTAATCAATTAAAAACTACTAATTAAAAAGTCTTAGTGATTCGAACAATAAGTCTTACTAAATAAACCAGCAGTTTGATAGTAAAGATTGTGAGCAAAGCTTACTAAATCAATTAATAAACGAGTTCGGTCGATAAAAATTCTCATTCTCATAATGAATCATCGCGAAAGCATTAAATCGATTATTAAATTTAAAATAATTAACATTGAAATAAGATTAAAATGTATATATGTAATTCCAAAAAAAAGAGATTTTAATACCTTTGAATTCGGTATATATCACTTCGTGAGTTTACTATATCTAATCCAAGTTTTTGGAAAATATTAAAATTGAAATGTAACATCGAATTCTGGTAATAACTCCACTTATCTGTATTGCAGTTAGGCCAGTTTTAATCTTTATATAATTTGCATGTAAACTGTTAAATGGATGACAAATTATAATTTAAAAACCTCTATCAACATTATTCTCATTTTCGAAGCGCTTTATTCACACTTGTAATTTTTTTTATTTCAGCTCTACTCTATTCTATATCTTTTGTTTGTAATTTGATTTATTAATGATAACACAGCCCCACAAAAAAGTAGGTTGTCCGACGGACAAGAGTAGTCACATCTTATGGATTTTGGGTCGCTGAATCCGAATCCAAGGTCAGAATTCCGCCATCACCCTTAGGTTTTTTTGTAACCTCAAAAAACATAGTTTTTTTTTTGCTGTTTTTGGATTGAAAATCCAGTAGTTTCGTGTTGACTTTTTAGGTGATAGAAAACATGTTATCAAAGAATACAAACTTGTTCGGAAATTCCGACAGAGAATGAACATTTAGCGGTTCGAAGTACATAGAAATTGTCTATTTCCACAACGCCGACACCTCCCCCCCACCCCCTAATTCCCTT